>VZTB01007834.1:0-49904 GCA_013397245.1 Thryothorus ludovicianus | reverse complement strand
AAAAAAAAGAAGAAAGAAAACTTTGAGTAGCTCTTCCTGTGCAGTAGTTGTAGCAGGCTGAATAAAACCATATAATGTATTAAGCAGAGAGTCAGTAATCTGTTATTTGGAGATGGAATTTGAGACATGTCTTGTCCCCAGTTTGTTATGAAACCTATAAAGAAACACTGTAGAGGGAAAAAAAAGGCATAAAATATAGTAATAAGTATATAAAACCATTAAAATATGCTTTATTTTTATAATTTTTCATCAGTAAATACAATCCCAACAATCATCATAACATCTTTATAATTTTAATGTAAGGTAGTTTGACTCAGTGCAAGGTTTGTACACCAGACCATTAGGTTTGAACTAGGACATTCCCTGTGTTTTTAGTGGAATTTACAAAATGTGTACCAGCTGGAGATCTGAGTCAAGGAACGTGGTGTAAACCTCTGTACCTCACCTACAAAAGCACACTGAAATTAGAGGTGAGAATTAGCTCTGGGAACATGTTCTTGTACGAGGATCAAAGGGGCATCACTTCACACAAATCAGTAGATTCTGCATTGGTACAAAAGTAATGAAATACAAGGATTATCCTTCCTTTTTAATTAGCTTATGATTTTTTTCAGAAGTGTATTTTCCATCGGATTTAAAGGAGATGGGGTGCAGTTATCTTGCTGTCTATATCAGATGTCTGTTAGTGAATACTGGCTGAGAGCTTCTGAATGGAGAACACCTTGCTCCAGATTGCTTCCAGACACACGTGGGAACCAGTGTAAGGCTTCCCAAATAGCAGCAGCATTTGGTCAGGGTCAAAGATGACAAATAATTCAGTGCCTGGGGTCTTATTCTAGTGATGAGCATTCTGTTCTGGTACTCAGAATCTGAAGTGTATCCTTTTACTTTTTGGCAGTTGCTGCAATTCTAGAAGAGATAATAACACTTTTTCCTTTGGAACGGAGGGGGAATCAAGCAGATATACCCTGTCTATTATGAAAAAGGTTTAGGAGTAAAAGTTTTACTAACTCCTTATAGGAGTACTTCCCCTAAAAGCTGTTAGTAGCTACACACTCTCGCTGTGTATAAAACTGTGTATGCCACTGATTATGTTATATGCAGAATTAGAATTTTATCTAGATAAAAACTTCTCTTTTTTTGGAGTACTAGAAAGAATGTGCTTCCTGACTCCATTAAAATCATCCATGCTTTATAGGTAACACTGCTAATTAGTGCAGTACAAAGTTCTTGAGAGCCTCACATCAGCAAATGCCTGCCCTTGTGCGTTGATGTAATGTGTTGGTGCAACAAAGACTTTACTCAATGTGTTCAAAATCTGTGGGAAGTTCCTCTGGATTATTTGTAATGTCAGTATTTCAACTGTTCAGCTCTAGTATCTCAGCTTTTCTGAATTTTCATTCAAAGCTCAAATATGGGAGACAGTGAAAATGTTTTTTTTTAAAAAAGGACTGAAGTCCATGAATTTATATGTCACTCTTGAAGCTGCATGCAGTTGTGGCAATGACCTGGGAGGAGTTGTGACTTTGGTCAGTCTTGTGGCTGCTGCTAAGCCTGTTTTAGCCTGATGGACCAGAGGGACAAAGGATTGTGAGTAGGAGAGAGATCCAAGACTTGTACCTCAGCTAGTTTATTATTCTTGATAAAAATCATAAATGTTGAGGAAATAAGATTGGCAAATTTGTTCCTCATGAATGATCTGACATAATTAGAGGTTAATATTCCAGAAACCTATATTTTGTTAAAAAGCCTATCAAGTAGCAGTATTTTTTAGTCCAGTGTCTTCTAGATAAGAAAGAAGTAAATGAATGAGATACAACTATCTAAAAAGTATTTTCTTGAAAGCAGTCAATATCCTGGTGACTTGAAAAAAGCCCTCTCAATGAATACTAAAGAAATATTCCATATTTAAGCATTAGATGTTCATTATCATATTAGTAGATATGCTAATTTGTTTTCCTCTTTGTGATACTATTGTGTGAGGGATGGGTAGTGGTAAAGTGATGTTTAAAAGTTTGGTTATGGTGGCGTTAGGCAACAATCACTTTTCAACACGGTTATAGTGTTTCAATTTGCAAATTTTACATATTAAAAAAAAATCCATTCAGCAAGCTGCAAACTTTTAAAGACTTTAAATCTGCCAAATTATAGCCACTTATTTTTGCCTGACATATTTTCAGCTTAGACCCACATAGGAGCTGCCAAACTTGTTTCTTTTCATTACCTGTTCTATGTCTGGCTCGAAGTTTAGATTTTAGAAAATGGAAAAAAGCTGTTTGTGAAATCACAAGGCTCTTGAGCTCTTAGTTTCCTCTTAGTATCAACGTTTATTTATTTAGGTTTGGGCTGGATTTCAAAAGATTGAAATTGGAAACAGAGAAGGTGACTCTGAATACCATTTATCTGTATGTAAGCGAACATTCAATGTACATTTAATTTAAAAAATTGCTGTTTCCTACAAGAGGGAGATATTTTTCACATTGTTAAAACATTTTTAGAGGTCACTAGGTGGTCATGTCACCAGCAGGGAGTTTTTGTTTGGCAGGCTGCATTAGCAGTTAGTAACAAATGCCTCCCATGATTCTGCGTTCAAAAGGAGTTGCTTTGCAAGTAACAAATACTTACAACCTGAGAACTGAAGTATAAAAAGTAGTGACAGGGGAAAATGTTTGGAAATGTAAAACAGCATCTTTAGTGGCCAAATTGGAGTGTTTAGGGAGTTGAAGATTACATATCTACTTTATACTTGAGCTTGGAGTTTACAGAAGCAATAATATTTTCACTACTGCAGTTGTGAGTCTCATCATTTCTAAGGAACTGTAAATTTTCAGCTTACAGAAGTCCTTGGTTTGGGCTGTAATTAACTTTCATTATAATTGTCATTAGAGCCTTCACACTCATTTTAAATTTTGTTTCCTTATGTGGATTTGCATATTTTATGAATGCCTATAAATATTATGACTTAATTTTCCTCGGATTTAAAATGTTTTAAAAATTAAAGAGAAATAAAACTAAATAACACCAAATGTATGCAGAAAGTTTGGCCAAATGTACACTGGGAGAGAATGGCAGCCATGTTTGAGAAATTCTTTGTAATCTCTTTCTTTGTTGTCTTTCTGGGTTGAGATATGGTGTGTAAATATTTGCTAGTGGGAATACAATGGAAATAGTATTTGGAAAGTAAAAGTACTGAGAGTTAGATTGAAAATATCAATTTGTTATATGTGTAATACAATTTATTTTTAAACAAATGTCATTAGTAGCTGGTACAGCTAAGGATTTCTTCCCTTAAACAGAGTTCACTTTTTTCTGATGAATGTAATAGAGACATTCTGGTTATTCAAGTGTATAATTTAGGCCCATGTCATCCCACCATGTAAAAGAAATCAGGGAAGGACTCTAGAAGAAGATAATGCTCATGGTGATACGAATCTGAAACAGCTGCTTGATTTAGGACTGCATTGATTCACACTCAAGCTCTGACCCTGGCACCTCTGCTGTTGTATTGCCAAAATCTCCACAGTCCCTGGGCTTTACACATTCAGATGTCCTTGATAGGCTGGCTGTATTTTTCATTTAAACTGACAATATCCAGAGTGAGAACCTCTTGGTAGGAGAGGATTTGTCACTTCCTTCCCAGTTTCACATGAGGTGCACCTTCTATGGAGAGTCTGCAAGGGAAGGACAAAGCCAGGACTGGGAAGAATTGGACACGTGAGGTCTTTTCATTTGGCACCTTGAGATACATATTTTCTTAAAACAGAGCTTTGCACTTCTCCAAGAGTGTCTCTTGTTGATGGACAGTGCTGAAAGTCTGCGAATGGAGATTCTCTGAAGGATGGCAGGATGAGATCTGCAAGTAATCCCATCAACTCACCTTTACATTCAACTTCCACAGGAAGGAAACTCTAGAATATATGAGATAGAAGAGAGTTGCTGTGCCCTCTGATCCTGTGACCTTGTTAAAACCAGGCCCCCAGTCTGGACGAGCTGAAGAATAATGTGCACCAGCTGTGCAGGCTGCATGGAGCATGGGGAACCGAGAATCTTTGACAAAAAAAGGTGCTTGGAAAGGCACATTAGGCCAATTGATACCACATGGTGACCTTATGAGGACTAGAGTCCTTGGGGTCCCTTTTCAGAATTAGACTTGGACCAAATCTAGCAGCTGGATTTTTTTTACTCTGGAGGATTGCTGCGGTTTAGTTAGCTATAGTATTGCTTGTCTGTATTGAATAGGAAAAAAACATGCCTGGAATTCTCAATATCTCTATTTTGTTATACTCAGAAGACACATTCTAATAATTTTTTCTGGGGATTCCTGGCAGGAGCAACATGAAACTTAATCCTTACCTCAAGTTCTGCAGTACTAGAGTAGCTTGTGCATTACTGTGCTCAGGGCTCGTGAAGGTGCAGGAGAGCATTTTCACAGGTCCATGGGCCAGTGAGAGATCAAGCAAGGAGCAAAGGGTTTGTGTTTCTTGTGTGTGAGTGTGATCTATTGCTCTAAAACCTGCCATCAAGCTCTCCTGTTCCCTATTTCAGAGTGGACATCCTGCTCATTATTGGGATATAATTGCACAACACCTGCAAGCAGTGACTTTGTGCTGGGTACTGACACAGTCTATGGCTAATGAGGTTTACTTTAAATATTTTCTTGATTAAGATTTCCTAAACTGTGGTCTTAGCTGATTGAAATAAGCAACAATAAACTCAGTCCAAGAGTTTTATGGCCCTTTGTAGGTTTCTCACCTCTTCAGTTTCTGTGCACAAAGGATCTGTGGGATATATTGAATGTTTTTTAATAACTTCATTTTTCTTTAATCAGTTAGGCTGAAGTTGCAGATATTTTAAAGAATATGTTGGCACATATTTTGCTATGTACATTATGAAATAATTTGAAATTTGGTGGATTTGTAGTTGTGTATTTAAAGACAGTAGTTGACCTTGAAGGTGACAATTGAAAACTGATCTGTGAGTCGTTAAAGTTGGGAAATGCTATTTGTTCTTTTGGTAGCTTCCCTCCTCTCCTGCAGCAGCTGAGGTTTCCCTGCTGGAATAGATTAATTTAAGGTGATTTGTGTTAGATTGATCTTAAGAAAATGAATGCCACAGCTTTTTAACTGGCAAGTTTTATCAACATCTTTAGCAAATTGCCAGTGAGGTGTAGTAGTCATTGTCAGTAATCGCTTCTTTGTGGACTTGAAAATAATTCCTGAGTCTCTGTTCTTTTACTTGAAAAATTAGGGTTGCTCTCAACAATCAAAACATATGCTTGGGTCCTTGGAGGAATTTTAGATGTTTCTGGAAAGGAGTTGAGGACACAGTTGGGATTCTGTCCATCTCTCTGTTCAAGAATTGGTCATTTTTAAGTACAGTCTTAAACTTGGGGTATTGTTTTCAGCAGATTTTGATTGTGCTCTGATTTATTCATTTTACTGCATTATGAATGCTGATTAAGTTACCAGATAATGACAGAAACTGAATGATGAGGCACTACAGAGATTAAACTGCTCTGGTAAACTCTTCCAGAGAGGTTTTAGGATTCTGCACTTTGTCCATCAATTGTCTGTGTATCAGCTGGCTGGAGCTGGCCATGCTGAGGTTCACGGGGCAGAGATTTGAAGCCTCCCATCTTCCTGGCACAGCTGCAGGGTGTGGAGGAGCTGCTGGTCCTGAGATTAAGTGGAAGTGGCAGCAGCACCTGCTGAGAGAGAGGACAGGTGGGAGCAGCAGGGGGTTGTGAACGGGCAGGGTGTTATGTTGGATCACTCAGTGGGACATGACTCCTTAAGAGATTTTCTGATGCAAAAAGTGACATTGATTACAGTCAAATGGAAAGAACTAAGAAATTAGTCTCCATTTAGTAATCCAGATCCCTCAAAAATTCACTGGCTAACACCAGGATTTGATTATAACCAGTAAGAGTTGTTCTATCTGTTGAAAAAATAGCTACTGAGGGTATACCTATTAGCAGTTCCTCCTTTTGTTATATTGTGCATGTGTCTTATTCATTGTATTGATTACAGAGAAAGAAAAATAATTTTCTTTATTATATGAATGTCTGACACAGTGTTTCCTTAGTAAACATATTTTGGAGGTATTGTTGACACGTGAAACTGTGTTCCCATACACTTTGCTGATTTGCTTTTCACGTAGGTAGTCAGCACTGATATGATGAGTTCTGTGTTCAGCTCTCTTGCTTCAAGCTACTCTGCTTCCTGTAAATGTGGACTGAATATGTCAGCCTTTATAAACATCATATGGGCTCTGTTCCTCCCAAACAATTGTAGCTGTTAGTAATTGTTCATTACAGAGTAACTTCCACTAATGTTCAGAAGCATGGAAGTAATTTGGGGAGAAACAGACTTTGTTCCTTTGTACTTTGTATAATACCAATGTCTGCCTTAAGGATCAGCTGAAGACAACCTTAACTCTGTAGAGCCATGAGCAGTGGTCAAAAGGTAGCTTTAAAGTGAGTAGAACAACCAAACCAACTATGTCTTTGTCAGGTTTTTAGTACTTGAATGCAGTTTTAAATGTTTTAAATATTTTACTTAGATTTTTTACATAGCGTTTCTTACATTTAAAAGTACCTCAGTTTTTTGTTAACTAAAACTTTGTTTTCTGTTGTTAAATCAAAGGGTTTTGTAATCAATACAATAATAACCTGCATGCCTTTCTCTTTTTTTTGGAAAAAATAAGGCAGACATAGATAAAATTTCTTTGTGCACGATCCTGACATGAATTTTTGGTTTTTTGGTTAATCCTCTAGTCCAGAAAGATTATTCTGCATTCTCTCTTTCAACATCTTTTTGGCAAGTTTTTGTGTTACTTTCTTATTTGGGGAAGTGTTGTTGTAGCCAGCTAGCATGGTTCCCATATCCTTTAAAGCAATGTCTGAATATTTCCCATCATTCTGTATTCTGGGAGTGTGCATTTTTTTTTTTTTTGTACTGGAGCACACATTGAGCAGCAGAGGTACCTGCACAGCTGAGTTATAGTTACTAAGAAGGTCCCTTTTGTGCAGCAAGAAAAATATCCCACACCTACAAATCAGAGTATGTAGACTTTGATTTGGTTACTTGTGGCTCCTGTGAGCAGCTGAGGTGTTTCCTCCCACCTGTACTGAGCCTCTGCTCATTGCAGAATTAACAGCTGCTGTTTCATTTCTCATACCAATGGCACTTCTATCAGCGTTCCTGCTCCTAGTGACAGCTCATCTGAAAGTGGAGCACATTATTTGTGTGAGCCACAAGGCCACCCCGATGGCAATTTCAGCCAGCATTTTCCATAGCAACTACTTGTTAGGCTGATTCTGCCACAATTCTTTCCAGATGTGCTGTTGGTTCAGGTAATGTTCAAAATCCTGCTCTGAAATATTTATTTTTTTTGTTGTCTTGGATTCTAGAGCTCATCCGTGGTTTTAGTAATTGTCCAACTTTGTACATAGCTTAAAAAAAATAAAACATGGGCATGCAGAGGCCCCAGAACATGTCCTCTATTTGATTCTAAGTAAGGTTTGTTATTTTTAATTGCTGAATTTGTTTTTTTTCCAAAAGCCCTATTGTTTTTTGTTAGATGGACAGTCCGTGTATTACATTTTGGAAGGAATTTATAGATTTTTCTGTACCATAGCTGCTGTAGAAATTTAGCAATCTTTATTAATTCAAACGTTTTTGCAAACATGCCTCTTTCCCTGGGGAAACCTGATTTTGCTATCTGACCTGTGTTTGGTGGCTGCTTCTGGAAAAGTCTCAATACCCTCTTTTCCCAAGAAGATTCAGCTGAGTTATTTTAACGTATAATGAGAACACCTGACTAGACCAGTTAATTTCTGGCACAGAGCTGGCTGATAGCTTGAGAAGAAAGTGTTTAAACAATGGAAAGAGATGATAGCTAAAATATTGACAAGAAAGAAAAACCAGTTTGACTGACCCACCCAACAAACAGTAAGAGCTATATAGTTTTTAAACTCTAATTCATGGATTTTAATAATTTCAAAAGTATCATCTAGTACTGATTTTCAGTAACCAATGCAGTCTTATGGATTAAGTAATTTTATTATCCATTTTTGTAGTAGAATTTGAACCGACTTGCTCTTAGTGCAAAAACAAACCCTTTTTTTTCCCAGAATAAAAGCCTTTCAGTTTAAGAAGTTTTGCAAAAAACTGTCATAAATATTATTGGAATCAATAGGCACTTCATGTGTTAGTTTGGTATGATGTGTAAGAAGTTTTTCAAGACTAAACATGTGACAATTCATTGTGGAGCTGTATTTAGATATGTTCTGTTATTTGTACTGGGATGGCTCCTCATTGCCACTCCAACATCCATCCTGTGGGCTCTGAGCCTGAGCAGATGGGCTTTAAACCTCTCTGGCTTTGAGCAAGTCAGCACCAAGTGTCTTTACTGGGGGCCAGTGTGGGTTATTTTAGAGCTCCAAGACTCTACAAATGCATTTTCTAAAATGTTTCCTTAGTCGAAAACAGATTTTGGAGCAGTTAACCCACCAAAGAAGATCAATGAGGAAACTTTTTTATGCAAAGTTGAATCATGTGAGGTCTTCATGCTTCTGGCAATGCTTGTGAATAGCTCCATTAGCAGGGAAGTCATATAATTAAATAACATCATGTGGTATCCTATCTCTTTCATTCCCAATCTTTTAAGACACTAATTAGAGAAATATTTGTGTGCTGCTGCCTAATTTCCTCTCTCCTTATAAATAAAATATTTTGTTCCTACTCCAGGCTTTCATTGTCTTTACTGATACTTTTCTATTTCACAGTTATTAGTTTCATATGCTGTGTATTGAGTGTGCAGTACTTTATTAAAAATGAAGTTTGGTATTTTTTTCCACTGAGATAAGGTAATGGTGGCAGGGTACAATGCTTATAAGCAATTAGGTCCCACACCCACCTAAAGGACTTGTGGCCTGCTAGTTAGAGAAGAAATAAAAATAACTTCTCTATCCAGTTTGTTTTTTGTTTTGTGTTTTTAATATTAGCTCCAATAATTATTTTGATTTTCTGTGTCTTGTTCCAGTAGTTCTAGATAGAATGAAATTGTCAGAAATGATATGTTAAAGTTTCTTCTGTGCCTAACCAGGCAAATGAACCAGGCAAATTTAACAAAAACATAATTTAACAAAATAAAGATGTTGAGTTGTAATAATTGGTAGAGTTTCCTGTATCAATCAAATTAAACTCTGTAACTTTTAACACACACTCATAATGTAGAAATAAGTGATGAATGTCATCATGTTAATAAAGATAATGATGTTTCTGACTTCACAGATCCAAATTTAAATAGTGAAAATATGAAAATATCGGCCTTTTTGGGGGGGTGTGTGCCAGGGGTGTCTATTGAACCATCTGAGGGGTTTCTTGGTTTCAGGTTCACATGCAGAGTGTACTGGATGTGTACAAATACAGTCACATGTATTTGAGACTGGTGGAATTTATATGGCACTGGTTTACACTGGTCTGACGCCCTGTTTAGTAAGTGAGCATTTAAACTGTGCCCTCAGATCTGTTATCAAATATGAATTATTTGCATAATAATTCATATCTCTCTGCCAAGAGACTGCATTCTGGGAATTCTGTAGGTGCACAGGCAGTTTTATTTGTCAAAATTGCCTTCTAATGCACTATAAGGCTCAAGGCATAAATTCTAATATAGTCATGCTGATTTCTATATTCAGTTTTAAAATTGAGCCAATTTGTGACATATTTTCAAGTTCAGTGTGGTCTAAATTGTAGTTTATGAGTTTTATGTTTGTTGTTCAAAGGATAGCTCTTTGTAGCATCGTAAAAATTAGAAGGAAGACCTTACTTTGCTTCTTTTAAAACCAGATTAATCTTTCTTAGGTTTCCAGTGAAAAGGAAGGAAATAGAGTTTTGTATGTTTTTGTTTGTGTGGATAATTTTCTTGATCAGCATTTATTATAAATTGGAAAAAGCCCCAGTGATTCTTTAATATAACCATCTACTTTGTAACAAATGGTTATTTGGAATATTTTGTCAACCCAATATTAAGAATATATTACGATTAACAAAGTTAAAAAATTAAGATTGGGGTTTTCTTTAATATTGTACTTCTGCATCTCAATTTTATGTGTCTTTGACTCAAATATTTTGAATTCTGTGCAAATTCATTAAAATCATATTAACTCTTAATGGTAAATTTTTTTCCAAGCTTAAACCTTTATTTGGCACTTCAAAAACATTACGAAGAACTATATTCTAAAGATCAAACCATTCCTCCTCCAAAGCACTTTTATCTTTGTCTTCTATAAACAAAAAAGCGGTGTTGAAGGATGAGGGGGCTGACAGTGACAGATTACCTGTAGTTTTGTTTTCCTGTTGAACTTAGGTGGGCCCTGTGCAGAGCCATGGTGTGTTGTAACCCAATCCATGTGCTCAGATCCCATCGTTCTGCCCCAGCCATCCCCATCTCTGCACTCCTTTGGGCACAGGGGTTTTCTCCAGGTGTTGCTGTCATTCCTGTGGAGAGTCAAACAAAGCCAAACGAGCAACAGGAGTCAGTTCCAGTAAAAAGCTGCAGAACCCAGGAATAATTGTCATCTAATTTCTTCTGCTGTACTTTGCAGGACTGAATTTTTTTTTTCTCTGCATTTCTCACACAATATGAAGCTTGTTACATCTCCTCCTGTGTGAGCTATGCTACCTATGTGCATGAAATGATCATGCAGTGGTTATGGAAGCATTATTTATGAAACTATACTGTAATTGCTTTCACAATGTATTTTCCGAGGCATCTGTTTTACTTATTTGTCATTTCTTAAACATAAGTTATCAATGCACTAGAAATACAATGTTATAGGGATGAAAAAGTTCCAAGAATTCAATAGGCAGTTGAGTGGCTACTTCTTACTTGAAAACCAGTCCCAAAAGATGGGCATGAAGTTCCTGCTTTGCCTTCTAAAGTCTGGTTTACTTTTGTTTCATTAACAAAGGACCTATATTCCCATTTAAATTGCTGTTAAGGTGGAAAAAAGTGAATAACTTGAAATTGCCAGTGTAAAGACAATGTGGAAGATATAGGTAGAGGTGTGATTATGGGAGTAATGAACTGTGGCTCTGGGGAGGTAGAATGGAGGAAAAGGACAGATGTGTAAGGAAGCTGCTTTGTCCAGAAACTCCTGAGATTATTCAGAATCAGGTCCTCTCTTTTGCTTCTTTCCTTTTACTCTGAAATCCCACATTAGGAACAGATGAATATTCCCTTTTCTCCTTGATTTTAGTCTCCTCTGCATCCAATATAAGTCTAATGCAGGTGTAATATAGAGACTGTTGTCCATCTCACATAGTGTAGGCATTGACATTTGATCCCTACACCTGCTTCCAGCAGAGGACTTCAACAAATGGAAAATTCAAGACTTGGTACTTGGATAATGTGAGGAAAAGTGCCAGGTGGGTTGGAGTGTGGAACAGGGTGTGTAAGAGCAGATCCTCCTTCTTCTGTCCCACGCTTAATGGAGCAGCCCTTTCTTGGTGTGTTTGGGCTGTGGAGCATCAATAGCTGCCTGTGTTTGCTCTTAAAGGAACCAGGACAACCCAAAATGCCATTTCATGCTGTCTTTGTCTTCTGAAAGTACTTTGAAGGGGTTTGTTCTTTAAATACAGTGCAAGATAATTGTTCATTTAAAAGGAGTAATCTATAAATGTGCTTTTGTCAAGCAATTGGAGAGATAAATTTTCTGTCAGAAAAAGTTTTAAAATACCAATAATATTCCGAAGTTTATTTTCTAAGATGCATGCACATCCATAATGGATTAACAGCATGTTTTAACAAACCATTTATTTGCTTTAGGAGTGACAGAGAGAAGCTGTTTCAAACAGGATCTCTCATCACCGTCTATCTCTAGTCACCTCCTACTGAACTTAAGGTTGAATACCGGGGGTCATGAGGGAAAGAAAACAATAATTAAAGTGAAAAAGTTGATTGAACTGGGGTTTTTTTTGTCCTTCAGTATGATTAGCATGTAAGAAGCTGGCTGAGTATTGTACTGTATATCATTAGTTCAAACATTTCTAACTTGATTAAGCTTTAATAGTGGCTTTTTAAATTGCATTTCTGTGTTTTGTGAAGAACAGCTTAAGTAGTAAAGGCAGTAAAAGATCTCATTAGAAGGTCTTGTTCCTATAAATCTTAATCTTGGAATTCTGTTAGGTTACAATTGGACTGTTTCTAAGAACTCACCCCACCTCCCAAAAAGTTGTCATGGGTTCTTTTATTAAAGCTCAAAAAAATTATTCTTAGACTAACAGAAGTGGGGAGTAAGGCAGGAGTGTTTACAGAGCTCACTTCTAAATTGACTGTGATAAGTGGCAATGCAATGTATTATGATTAGAGGTTTCTGGGAGACTCTTTAAGAAGGTAAACTGCAAGGCAGCTCTCAAAAGAAAGCATTTATCTTAGTGGTCATCCTTCAGTATTTTATACTACTGAGATTTTTTTGTGGGTGGTTAGAACCATTTTTTTGTGTTTTATTAGCTGTATCTTGAATACCTCCTACTAGCTGAATGACAGTTTAGGGTTATTAAATCTGTTCTTAGTACATTTTTTTATCCTTAGTTAATCTTGACTAAATATATGCTAGTGAGCAACCCTTTTTTCTCAGTTGTTGCCCATATTTGTTAAAGAAATTATTCCATTTGACATTTGTTTAGGCTGAAGTTTGATAAAATACCGTATACAATATACTTTTTTCAGTTTGGCATTCAACAGAGACTTTCATGGATTTATTTCTTCTTGCATTATCTTATCTTCCCTTAGAGTATGCTAAGACTTCCTTTTCATATTAAGTAATTTTTTCACTCCAGGACAGATGCTTTCACAAATGCAAACTCTGTGTGTGTATTGCTCGAGATCTGTAAGATTGCATTTTTCAGGTGTTACATAAGGTTTATAATTGAGTTACTTTGCTATCATCTGCTTTCTCTAATCCTATGTAAGGTATTTTTTTTTAAATTCACATTTTTCTTTGACACTACTTCCAGTGACTTTACTAAAAGATTTATATTATTTTATGCTTTCTGTTTCTTTAAAAGCTATCTCTATTATCAGATTAATAATTGATCATTCCTCCAAGGAAAGTAATCTTTGTATTTGACTGTCACTGAAGAATGGCCATTATCATTACACCTTAGCTAGATATTAGGAGGAAAAAATTTGCTGTTTTCTTCTGCAATTTAGGGACATCGCTTCTTGTTCTGTGTGCCATGAATATAGAAAAAAGAAGTCCTATTTCAATTTGACATGACATTTTAGGCTCTCTTCATCATGTTGCTGCTCGTAGACTATTGTTTTTCCTGATGTTTTCTAGTCAGTCATTTCTCTTCCTTTTTTCCACATTTTTCAGAGAATACTAGATTCAGTATTTCACCTAAGACCTTTTGTGTAGATAAAAAGACTCCTGTCTTGCAATCTATTTTTGTTTTTACTTCTTAGTATAATACTTGCCTTATTCACAACAGATCATCAATATGGAGTTTCTCCTTATTTTTCTAGACAGCATCTTTGGTTTGTAAAGACCAATTTTACTCCTGTCTTCATGGCACATGAAAATCCTCCCATTCTGAATCCTCCTTGAAGTGTAACAAGTAGATTTTCTAGTCCATCATTCATTAATGAAAACTTTATACAAACTGGAATTTTGGATAGAAAACAACTTGTGTAAATAAATTAATTCCTGGCCATCAGAGCGGTAGTGTTTCTTTCATCTGTTCTTTTGTATTTAATGTGAAATGACGTTAAGTATTGTCAGATTTTTGTGCAAATTTTCGTGGTATCTCTTAGTGGAAGCCCTTGCCCTGCCAGCCCAGGTTCCTCAGCTGAGAGTGTTCTTGCTTAGAGACTCTTGCAGCCACTGGCTCTGGATTAAGGAGACCTGCCTGAGGTTCCTGTGGGTTGGTCCCGTCAGCCTTTGCCAGGGGACAAAAAATTTCCTTTCATAAGGTTTGCTTTTCTAGGGAAAAATTTTCCCTCCTCTCCTTGCAATAAGCAGAACATTATATTGGAAGATAGCTAAGTTGGGAATCCTAGGAATTACTTTATGCATGTGAAAGAAAAATGTACAGAATAATTACCTATGCAGAGAATTTGCTGTTAGATTTAATATGCATTTTTTAATTTGAGAGTTTACTCATTTTACTGAGAAAAGTTGGAGTGATTTTTTTTTTGAGTTAAAAATACTGCCCTGTTATTTGTGTAACAGATTAGTTTGCCAAAAAAGAGAGGAAAAACTACTAATAACAAAAGGGATTACTCTTTATAAATATTACCGTTAAAGAATGTCATTTAATCCACTGATCTAATAAATTATTTTAAAATGTATTTTATTGCTATAATTTATTAAACAATAAGGAGACATTTTGGCTGCAAATAGTGATAACATCTCTGTAGAACTGTATTTGGATAGTAATTTTTTTTCCTGACACTGTAGATAATTAGGAATTATAAATTATGCTTACACTCTTAGGCACGTTAGCTGAGAGTAGATCAGACTGTATATTGTTCTTGGTGCCAATTCAGGCCTTGATTTTCAAAAATTCTTGCACCAAAACTCACGATGATTTTCATTTTCTAGCAGAAAGGCAGAGAGAGATTTAGGTAAAAACCTTGCCACCAGTTTACAGTTTTGAATGAAGTTACTTCATGTTTGTCGGTGAGAAAATCATTATTGTCAGTCTCTTTGCTGGCATCTTAACCTTGTTCCTAGTGGCCAGATAATCTCGTTTCAAGTGTTTGTTGCAAAAAGAGTGATGTTAATTTTTTAGCAAAGTCCATTGGACAGCTAAAATAAATTGCCTCTATCCATGAGGTTTTGTTTTTCCTTAGGAAATTTGAAGTATAATCACAGGCTAGCATAACAACTTTCACAGGTGTGGATAAACTAGTGTGAAATATGTAATGAATAGGATATGATAACTTAGAGATCCTGATCTGTCCTCAGAGGCACCTTCATAAATGCTTGGATCTCTTCACTTCCAACACCTCACAAATGTGGGCAAGGTCTTTTTGAACCTCTGTCTTCCAGGGACTTCGTGGGGGCTGGATCTGGGGCCATGCAGGAGTAAAGGAGGACATGGCTTTCCTCAGGGGCTCTGTCAAAACCTGCATCTTTATTTTGTACTCTGAAAAATAATAATAAAATCTGTTGGTCTTCTCTGCCTTCCCTCTGTACAGAAGTAGTCAATTAACAAGAATTAAAGCAGCCAACATATAATTTGGTAGACTGTAGAGTCCAGCTGTGCCAACCTGTTGTTAACCTGGATGTCTGGTTAAATGTCACTCATGTTTGAGGTTATTGCTGTTCAGATTATCCATACAATAAGCATGGATCATGCTGGCACATCCAGGAATCTGTATGTGCAGACAGTGCTGTGCCCACCTGGGCAGGCTGTGCCTGGGAGCCATCGTTGTGTGGCACTGTGCCCAAGCTGAAACACCTTGTGTCNTAATTTGGTAGATTATAGAGTCCAGCTGTGCCAACCTGTTGTTAACCTGGATGTCTGGTTAAATGTCACTCATGTTTGAGGTTATTGCTGTTCAGATTATCCATACAATAAGCATGGATCATGCTGGCACATCCAGGAATCTGTATGTGCAGACAGTGCTGTGCCCACCTGGGCAGGCTGTGCCTGGGAGCCATCGTTGTGTGGCACTGTGCCCAAGCTGAAACACCTCGTCTCTCACATAACCGAGGCTCTGCAGCTTCTGAGCAGAGGCTGGGTGGCTCCAGGAGTGCTGGCAGTGTGAGTTTGCACTTGAGGTCTTCATCATTCCACGTGGCTGGGGAAGAACTTCCACAGAAATCCCCGCCCTTGTATCACCCAGTCACCTCTCCACATTCATGGGTTTAAGGCCTCCCAGCCCTACTTAAATTAGCTACAAAGATAAGATTTAAAAAATATGTTTGCAATAATTTTGGGGGGGTAGTTCAAAAATGTATGTGCTGTGGGCTTGATTCAAATCTTGGAGTGTCTCAGTGGACCACTTGTGGTGTCATTTGGCAGCAGCTATTTCACAAGACTATGAACCATCATTTCCTGGAAGTGCTTGACATGAGTCATTATTTCCTGGAATAAAGTGTTTGGTTACGTACTTTCCCAAGCATTTTCCCTAGATAGGAAAATCCCCGTCAGCTGAGAAAATACATGCTAGGATCTGCAAAATTTTGTGGGTTTGGGGCTGCGGAATCCAGAGTGCAAATTTTTCAAAGCACGTTGACTGACTCTGCTCCCATGGAAGGTTTCACCTCATCTGTTACTTTAAAGTGGAGTGGAGAATGTTGCACAGCTGAACAGTTAAGATCACAAGAATGTGTGATCATTTTAGCTAGCCGTGCAAAAAATATGGATGTGACTGAATCCTACTATCAGATGTTGAAATGATACCAAATAATTCAGTAGTTCTGACTCTTCCTCACTAGTCAAGTTTGTGTTTTTACTGCCAATTTAGAGGCAGTGACATGATCTAAACTTCAGAGAAGTGAAATTTCAGTATAGCTTCATGTCACTTTCAACTTTTAATTTAAACCTTTTATTCCATTTTTGGCTTTTTGCAGCTGTAATATGTGTTAAATAACTATATATCATTAAAACCTCATGGGTGACAAGTATTTACTGTGGAATTTGCTATTAGAGAGCAGAGTAGAGCAGACATATTATATTGGGTCTGGCTGGCATGGAGTAAACCTACCCAACTTGAGAATGAGCTTAACTATATTCTAAAACCTTGGAAATTCCAAGATGTAGATTTCTTTAACATGGTCACAATGAAAATAGGTATATTTTTGATGGAAGTACTGAAGTTTATCTTCAGATATTGTAACTAGAACATTGTTAACACTTTTAAATAATTTTTCTGCAAGTTCAGAGGAAATGAATAGAATAGCAAATCACCTTTCTTCTATTTTGGTGCATTTAAAATTTAATATTTTAATGAAAATGTCATAGAATATATGCTTGAGCAGAACACATGAAAAAACTGACAGTCATTTACAAATTAATACACAGCAACTTTTATGTGTTGTTATGAGGTTTATAGAAAAACAATATACCTATATTTCATTTCAAATTAGCATTATGGATATGCAACCCCTCTGATATGTATTTTTTGTTTAATATTGGTTATTTAAAATAATTCATAGTTACAATTTAAGACTGTTTGGGTCTTATGAAATTCTCTTTTAAACATAATTTAACTGAGATTTGAATGAACAAGACAGAATAATAAATGAGACTATTAAAGTGTATGAATAAAATGCAACTGTTTATCTAAAATTGATCCATGTCGCATAACTTCAACTAAAATAAATGGGTTGTTTTTCTTTGACTCCATCAGAAATATTGTCCTATAAATATTTATATTAATACATTAGGAACTCTGAAATAAAAGTGAACTAACCTCCTTGACATTTTTGCTGGCAAGCAGAGGACTGTGAGAATTCCAAACTTTTAGCTCACCTTGACTGTATGAAGTTCACGAGCCATATTCTTACATTTATTAGCAGTTGGAGACTAAGGTTAATTTATGATTCATTTATCCCTGTTTATTTTTAATGATTGATCTTATATAGTTCTGGGAAAAGGTGCAGGCCATAACATATTCTTTTCTAAAAGCTGTTAGGTATTATGTGCTCTTTCTTGGCTGATAAGTCATAGTCTGTCAGTGAATACCTTGCAGGAGGTGAATGTATTTCTTTTATTTATGAAATTAAGGGACAGATAATGGCCTTGCCAGAGCAGGAGCATTTTAGGGTATAAGATACTGCAAGATTTGTGCTTTCAACTGCATGTTGAAAAAAATTGCCTTTGTCTTGTGTCCTCACAAGCTGTTTGTGATGTGCCCCTGTGAGTGTCTATCCTATCCCTTTTATATCTGAGTGCTGTAAGATTCTACCTGCTCTCTAAAATTGAGGGGTCAAGATTGCAAAGGAGATGATTTCTCATGAAGAATCTGATAAAGAATCTTGTATTTTACCTTTAGAAATATAGGTTTGTGTTGACATAAAATAAATCGTGTAAGTATGAGGAAGGTATCCAGAGACTCTAGGACTGAAGACTCTAGGGTACCAAGTTAAGAGGATAATATAAAAATTGATTTTATCTATATCACTGTGCTTTCTATTATTCAGTCTCTATGATCTGCATAAGTCAAAAGAGATTTGTGTAAGGTATTCTAGAATTCAAAGAAGTGAATTGCAAAAAAAATTAAAGATTTTTAAAAGCAAGAAATTTCACAGAACTATTGTTAGATATCATATTGTAATAAAATAGACTGAGATAAATGGTTGATGAAGCAAATAATGAAAAATCTATAAAGAGATTTTTTTGGCTAATTATTTTATTTCATTATTTGGTTAGACCTGACAATGTTTGCTTTTTAGAGTGTTCAGAAGGTAGATGATTGTTCTCCCAGTGATTGGAAGAAACATCTCATGTAGTGTGGTATAATAGTATGTATTCTGTTTTAATGAGAATGTAACAATTTTAATTTTATTTTATTTTATCAGACAGGAAGCTTTGCTTGCTGCAATTAGTGAAAAGGATGCAAATATTGCCTTGCTGGAGCTGTCTGCTTCAAAGAAAAAGAAGACTCAAGATGAAGTAATGGCTCTTAAACGAGAGAAGGACAGATTAGTACACCAGTTAAAACAGCAGGTGGGGAGATATCACTTTTCATACTTTCATGGCAACAGAAAACTGGCACTATTTTCACTTGTTCTGTTTTATGCTGATGTCCTTTTGGAGGTGTTCAAGCCAGGTCTGGCACGTGACAGCAGTTGCACAAGGTAGGATGTGATCCATTTAAGTGTTTATTGCTCCTCTGGAGTTGCTAAGAATTGGCTGCACTTATCTTGGCTCATATTGTATGCAGCAAATGCATTTTGTTTTCCCTCTTCATATAGTTTCAGACCTTAATTCTGTGAGAGAGGACAGCAGATGCTCTTTGCATAAAGTCCAGTCTGTTGAATCTTTTTAGCCTCCTCTTGTTCAGTTATTTTCTTATCTGTTGTAAAATAATTGTGTTTTCAGAAGGATTCAGGCTTTCTGAGAGGTTATCTAGAAATTGTGATTATCCTTAAAATAAATTCTCAAATCGTAAAAATCACTGTGTCTTCAACACTATAAATCATTTGAGGTTTAAATAAAAACCACATAGCTAAAAAACCCTCTAGAAACAGTTATTACCACATATGTTCTGGCCATGATGCAGTTGTGTCAGCTGCACAGGAAACATTTCACCAATATTTATATGATAAATGGGTAGATATGCTTCATGATTTTTATCACTTCATCCCACTGTGCTGCACCAGAGCAGGTGATGTTGAGTTCCAAATAATTTTAGGGATTTTTGCTTGGGTTTGCTTTGGAAAAGAGAGGGTACTTATTTTTTTTAGATATTTTCCTTTTTTTTACCTTCATCGTAGTTCACTGAAGATAAATGAATACACCCCTTTGCCATGTTCCATGATACCTATCATGGGTATTAAAAAAATATTCATCAGAGAACTGGGTAACATTTTTGTTGTTGTGCTTGTTTTGTTTTGATGTTGTACCTTTAAGCTATTGCTGGAAAGCATTCAAAACATTGATAACTTTCTTCAGACAGAGAGAAGGACAGCAGAAGAGGATTTCTAGAGAAAAATTGTGTTGGATAACTTCAGTTAGAATTGTAACCAAATACTTCAAATACCTCCATTATTTATAGCGATAACGATCTTCAGCAAAGCTATTTAACTAGATTAAATTGATGCCAAAATAATCTCCCTGTTATCTCAGACACCACAAAAAAAGAGTCACCAGGAACAGGAATGTGGTTTAACTAGGTCACCCCTTTTTTACACTTAAGAATTATCTGATAATAGAGGTTGTAGACTTCATTCATACTTCTTTAATCCCTTTGTGGAGAGCCACTGTCAACCCCCGGAGGTTTCTCACGTGCATCCACAGCTGAGGCTTGCTCTGGCTCTGCTGGGCAGGGGCAGATCCATCCCCCAGTGCCCCCCTTCCCTTGGGAGAGGCTCTCTCGAGCTGTTTCTGATTCACAAGAACTTCAGAGGATGATCAGCTGCAGCACCACTTGTTTTCTTCTGGTCTTGCTTGTCCCATCCTCAATTTCCACAGCTGTTACACTGCTGAAGGAGAGAATTCAAAAAGCCCAACTTCTCCAGCCTAATGTAATCATCAAAGGAGAAACATTTATAAATATTAGAAGATGAATCCCTAGATAATGCTAAACATTAACATAAAACCATAAATTCATCCCTGTTTTGTACTGTAAGAATTTTTGCTTTGAGGGGCAAAATAACATGTTGGTCCATGATAAAAAAAAATCTATATTCCTCTCATATATATCCACATTTCTGGCCTTTGTGAATATCAAACACATTGTAAACTCCTATTAAGACATTGATTTTAAAGTAATTTGTCATAATTTCTCACCCTGCAAAAGAAAAAGAGGCATCTTAGAGAAGTGAAATATCTTGCCTTTGTCCAGAAATGAGAATATTTATGATTTATTTTAATAAATCTACAGATAGGCATATAGTATTTTAAAGATTAAATTGTTGTTTATATGAATGAGTTGAGCTATCTTTTTATGGATTGTGACTGTGTGAGTTTAAGTAAAAGTTCTGTTATTTTTAAGCTGGAAAAAGAGAATTGTTTTTATGTCAAAAACTAGATAACCTAGAAAAATTATTTGTATCACAGTGTATTCAGCTGTAAAATTAGTAGTAATAATTCTGACCTCTGTGTTGCAAACACATTCTCACAAGAAACAAACATATTCAATTGTAATGATTTAAATACAGCTGCAATCTGTCAGTTAAATATTTATTGTTTAGTGCTTAAATAATTGGGAAGCATAGTAATGCACTCCCAGCAAAACAAAACCACTGGAATTGCTTTGATTCATACACCAAATGTTGTATTTTAAGAGCTGTAGAACTTTGTAGTAGGCTTTAAAAAAACCTTTCAGAAATACAGTATTAAACAATATTACATGTGGGCTTGGCTGAGTGATTACATAATGTGTATAATCACCCTGGCCAAGATTCCTTTAGAGAATTCTGAGAAGGTATTTTTAGATAAATTTGTACAGTGATGCAATCCTTCATGAAATAATTAGCTAAAAAGTCCATTTTTAGAACATCTCAAGAGATTTTGGGAAGAGCAGATGACACTGCTGTGTTACTGATTCATCCTGAACTTGGATACTGCGAGGAAATTTCCCATTTGTCCCTTTTCACTTTCAGGATATAGTGCCAAAAATGTAAGTGCACTTGGCCAAAATGCAAGGTCTTCTAACTCCTTGAGAGCATTTTATTTTTCTTCTCAAAACATGAAATTAGAAACCTTTCCAGTGCTTTCAGGACTGCAGGTGTACAGAATACTCTGGCCAGAGGCAAAGCTGGTGTTTGGCAGAGTTCTCAGTTTTTTAGTTCCCTCTATATTTCATCACATCAACATATTGCTAATGCAACAAAAACAGTGAAAAACAATCAAGGAATTTTAAAAATGTGTGTAATCACATTTCCTCAGCAAACTAACTAGCAATATTTTCTCCTGTATGCAAAACACAGCATTATTTCTTACTTATTGCCCTGTAAATATTTTAAAAAGCTCTTTCAGCAGCAAATGAATAAAATGGAATTGTAGGCAGCGTGTTGCATTCCACTGTTGTAGTTAAGTACTTCAGAAACCTTGCTACTGTGATATTATGGTGACATTAAGCATTCAAGAACAACAAAATACCCAGAATTGCATTTTCCCTGATAGATTAATTCAGCTTTATTGCACTGTGTATCTTATGATATTGAAAGTGTTTATATTACTGTATGAGAAAAAGAATATGATTAGAAGTTGTTGTGATTGTGATTATTCTGGCAGCCCAAAACATTGTTCTGAAGCCCTGTGAATTAATTAATTGCATTTAAGCTCTCTATAAGTTCAAAAAGCGTGGGAGCAAAAAAGTCATGCAATGGTTTTTTACAGATATTGTCATCTGTGGCACTTGTGAACAGCAGCCACTCCAGTGTTGGTTCCTGATCACTGTTGCTTTGGTTTCTGATGCTGTACTACCTTAATCTTTCTGATTGCCTTGAATTTCACAGGTGTGAATATCGTAGGACCACCACATAATTTTATTATTCCTCTTGTTGTTGTTGTTGTACTGCTGCAATGTTGTTTAGACAGATCTGCTTCAAAAAGACATTTGTTGTGCAGAGTGAGCACAATAAATCCAAGTGTTGCTGCACAGTGAGTAGAACCCATGTTAAGAAGCCATTCACGTGGGTACTGCAGACATAATTGACCACTCTGCTTCTTTTTACCTCCTTGGTTTATGCTGTTTATTACCCATAATACTGGTCTTGTTCAAGCTTCAAGCTTTAAGCACCTAATTTTGAACAAATTAGAAGTCTGAGACCCTTTAGCTTTAGTTTTAGTTTTAGTTTTGTTGCACTTATGCTACACAGATTCTTTGTTTATTTTGGACAGGTAAGAATAGATGTCCTGATAACTTCATAATCAGCCTGGTTATTTTTTCCTTAAAAGTCCTCAGAAAATGTCGTAAAATGGCTTTTAATCTCTGATTTTAAATGTGTCTGTTCAGATCCCATTTATGTCAATACAAGGCATTCAGGGGCCTTGCTATCTTAAAAATCTTCTTAGCTTATACTTTTCTATTAATTAGAAATATCCTAAAGTGTTATTTCTTCATGTCTTACCATTGGGGTTTATCCTTGTAATTTTGATGTGATTTTTGATTCAGTGTTTTTGAACGTGGATCATGACAGTCCTTGCAATTGAACTGCATCTCAGTTTTGCCCAGTGCAGATTCCTGTGGGGTGAAAGTGCTGAGTGCCACTTGTCCCAGTACCTTGACACAAGAGGGGCATGAGGTAGGAGAGACAACGTGTGAGTGGAGCTAAAAGCCTTTGCCTGAGCAACTTAGTTGATTCAAAAGACATTCTGTGTTGGAAAAATACTGAAAATGTTGGCAGTGCTCTCATAACACTTTTCACATATTCTCAGTAAGATTTGACAATTTATATTACAAAATTTGATGGGCTCGGGTCATAGCTGGATATAGCATCACATTTTGCTCCTTATGCTCTCAGGAATCCAAAGTCTTTTGCATGGTATTTTTACACAAACCTTTTCCAGTGAGAGGGAGTTCTTTTTGCCTATAGCAGCCTCTGAAAGTACCACAGCTTTGGTACTTAAGCCCTTTCCTGCTTATAAATCTGTTTCTGTTTGTTCTCTGTTCAGATTGTTCTGATTCTTGAAGGATCTGTGTCACAATTTAAGCCTGCCCATGGCTCAGGGCAGCCTTTTTTCACTGGTGATAATCTGGTTTTGAACTTATTTTAGAACTTTGTGCGGACAAATGGTTTAACTTCACTGAGACTGAATATCTTAAATGGAAAAAAGTAGGCAATGTAGATATAAAATAATGTATATATTAACACTGGAGCTTTTGCAATTCTGGATCTGGCGTGCTTGGTAGGTGAAAATGATTATTAAATATCTCAAATAAGAATAGTGAATATCTCAGTTTTAACCATCTGAACTCCCAAACCAAAAAGATTTTTCTCCATGTGACATATTTTAAACAAATCCTTATGTTTTACTGCAATGTACCCCATGATAATAAGACTAAATATAGTTTAACACTTGATCCCAATGCAGTGCTCAGTAGCCAACTATTAAAAAAAATACTGTAAAAACTGGTTGTCAGATATTTCTGATGCTGTAATTGTGGTTTAAACTGGTAATTCTTACAATCCAGCATCAAAAAGAAATTAGTAATATGTGAAGGGTCTCTATTAAACATATCAAGACAGTGATGTGATTTTATCTCCAGTCCATATTTAAATATACAACCCATGTATTGAAATGTATGTTTTATTTAGCAATTTTTGTTGCATACAATGGAATAAATGTAGTAATTTCAAATTAAGCTAAATTTTGTATATGATACAAATGGGGCACCTGGGATTGGTATTGAAATTGTAAAAATTACAGATAAAATTCACTATTCAGACATTAAAGATGGTGAAAAAATGACATGCTCCTAACCAGAGACTTGCAGTTTCTAAGGTCTCATTTAGCTGCTGAAGTTTCTGATTCATGTCTGGTTTTAAATGATTATTATGGGGAAGTATCTTTTTAATGAGTTATTTCCTGTTGTAAAAAGGAAAAAAGAGACCCTTCCTTCTTCCGTTGCTTGTCTGTTTTTAGTCGGACCTGGCCTGAGATGTCCTCAGGCAGCTACAGTTTCAGAGCTTTAATTATGCTTTTTAACCCACTTCTTTGTGTCTATGCTCTTACATACTTCTATGTAATTACCAAGTTTAGTAGCAGGACTGAGACAAATACCTTTAGCATGACTTGAACCTATACATTACTGAGTATGCTGTATTATTACAAGATATTTCCTGCGCTTCAAGCCATACTTTTAATTCACAGACCTTTAAAAGACTTCAAAACCCCAACTTCTAAATGCAGGAAAATGCACCAAAAAAAAAGTCAGACGGGCCATGTTCAATTCAGCATAGCTTTGTTTAATCACAAGTGTCAGAAAAGCTGAAATTTGGCCTCAGTACTTTAGATAAGTGTCTGCTTGGCACTTGGAAGTGCTGCCTGTCTCTGTCTGCCAAGTGTCCAATATCCCAGCTGGTGTTTGGGAGGCTGTTGTCCTTCAGCTTGTGAAGAGGGAGGCTCACTCTGAGCTGTAACTTCTTTCAGGGTAAGTCAGTCCCGTTTTGTGATCTTGCAGAGCAGCAGGTGTAATGGTTGTTCATACCAGTGAAATAGTGCTCTCATTAAAAAAGGACTGAAGTGTCTGTAGAGCTTCTATGCTCGTGTTCAACACTAAATTACCAGACCTGAGCCTTTGAAAAGATTTACATAGAAGTTGCTTTGCACTGTTCAGAGGAGTCAGAGTATTAATTTGTCCAACAATTGATTTTATGTTTTCCCTGGGAGGAATTTGGATTTAATGAAAACTTGGAAAATAGTCAGTACCTTTTCTTAATCCCTATTTTCTGTCCTGTGAGAGCAGAACATCAACTGCTCTGGGTTACATGTTACAGATGATAAGAATTCTAAGATTTAAAAGTAAAAAACACCATGTAAATTAAGTTTAGTATATAACTAAATATAGATGTGAAAAATAAAAATATGGCTATTTTCTTAGCATGAAAACTTGACTGTGTTCCTTACACTGTATGAACAGTCTTATCATTAATGAGGTAAAACCTAAAAAGAGTTAAATGCAGAGTAGCCAAGCTTTTCTGCAGTAAGCTATCATGCACACTCTGAGCCTGCATGCATCCTGTCTCTCACACTTTCCAAGACAAGTCATACACTATAACAAGAAAAGAAAAACATGCTTATTAGCCCATTTGGAATTTTAACAGGGAAAAACTTGTGTTCTTCAATGGAGGCAGGAAACAAAGCAGCAAAACCCATGTTAAAACGTAGTTAAGAGTGAGAATCTAAGAACAGATTACATTACAGGGATGTTATAAAAAGAAAATGCATAATTAAAGCACTCAGTAAAACATAACACTGCCCCTTAGTGATGCATTCCAACACCCATACGGTTGTGATTATCATACTTATTTAGCATTTGGAGTTGCTGGTTAGTTAACATACTGCAATGTTTTTGTTATCTTCTGCTCACTGATGAGTGCTTGCAAACTCTTAGCCTCATTTTTTTTTCCATTGTAGTTTTCTTGCTGTTTAAAAGCTCCCTGCATATGCAACAAAGGAGCCTGAATCAATTATTATTGTGCATTTATACTCATTGGAGACAAGATTATAATTTATTTTGGAAATAATTAGCATGATGTTGCGCTGTTAAAAGTGGCCTGAATAATTAGCATAAAGCAATACAATCTCTGGAAGTCTATTGAAGTCCAGTTCTTCCATGCAGCTCTAAGAGTGGCAAAAGATCCTTCAAAGCAATAACTGGTTAACAGATGCTCTGGCTTGTGGAAAAATGACACTTCTGACAAAACCATACTCAGTGGTTGTGTTTTACCAATTTTGGTCATTTAACCATGTGGGTTCAAGAGGAGTGGTACCATTAAAAATGGAGCAGTCTCAAGATTTGGCTTTCTAGCAATAACCTTGTAATTTTCTTTTCTTCTGCAGCTGGATAGTTAGTGAAACAGTGCCCCAAAGTATACCAAGAAATTTTGAAAAATTAAGATGGGAATATTGCAAAGGAATCTTTCCTAAGTATCTTTTCTAGATGGCAAATTAATCTCACTCTTCGGCTTATCTTCACATCACTTGTGCAGGATGCAGGTGTCTCTGTGGGCTTCATGTGCTAAAAGCAGGTGGAACAATGACAGTGAGGTGGAATATGATTTTTAGAGGTTCCAAGGTTAGAACTTGAACTTGTTATTTTTTGATCTCAGAAAAATATTTAATTATGATGAGACGACAGAAGTGGAGTAAATAAAAACTTGCTAAAGGGTTTTTTCTAAAAAAAATAAATAATAAAGGATTAGTGAACTTTTTAAAGTCCTGGAAATACAGGCTTTTCATGGCATTTAATTTTAATTTTCTTTGTAGCTTGTAATGACTGTTATCAAAAGTCACTTTAAGGGTTTCTTAGAAGCACAGGATTCTGTGGTGCCTCCTGAAATGTCTCGTGTAGTTACTTTCCAAGACTCTCTTCCTCTGTTACACAAACATGGTAGTTTACACTCTTTTATTGTGATATTTCGGGTGTTTTTTTAATAAGAAAATACACTGTTTTTATAAAGTCATGATTTTGTGCAGACTTTATGGTCCCTTAAAAGTTTGTGAGTGACAAGTGTAATTCCTTGAACTTTAGGGGTGTTTCAGGTCAAGTACAGCATTTGCTGTCCAACAGTTAATGGACTGTAACTTGCCAAATAACAAATCCACTATAAATTGTATTCCATGGCAGTTAGTAACTTCTGAGTTGTGCAGGAGTAGAAACGTTAAAAAATTCTTCCCTTGTCTTCAGATGACAACAATTTTCAAAGAATGTGCAAAAATATTGTTCTAATGTGAAAACTGATTTTATTTGGAGAGAGTAAGGCCAGAGCTGGCCTAATTAGCAAACATTTTGTTAACCCTCTGTTAATGCAACTCAGGCCTGAAGCACAGGATTCATACAGGAAAACCAATTGCAGTTAATGCTTTCATTAAATCTAGGTTCATTCCAAAAAGTTCATGCAGCTTCTGGATAAGCTTGGTGAACTCCATAGTCTGAAGAATGCAATTTTTTAGATCATTGCCCTTTTCTGTTTTCTAAAATATCATCTCAAGAGAAAAAAGCTCAGATAAAATCACCTGTTATTAAAAATCATGAAGGCTAGAACAAAATGCCTGCCACATGAAGTTTTCACAGTTTTTTTGTGGAAATATTAAAATGCTTACTTTCAAACAGTGAGATTGCAAGAAAAAGAGTTTTGTGCCATTGAAGACAACAAGAGGCCGTTGCAGAATCAAACCTAGAATGTGAGTCTCTAGATTTTAAATATTGAGCTTTGAGAATTAGACCCAAGGATAGCTCCAGGACATCTTGCAGACCTTATATCTACCTCCTCATACAGGGAAAAATCCTACCCTATTGAAAGTGAATATCCTAGAAATATTTCAAATTCCGTTAAATGAAGAGAGATTGAGAAGAAAATCCAAAGGAAAGTAATAGCTATTGAATTGTATTACACCTATATCCCAGAGCAACAAATCTTACTATTTTTCCTCATTTGAACCTCATTCATGAGAGTTTTGTTGTTAACTTGATCCAGATGACAGATGAAAGCATAGTTCCCTATTGCCACCTTGCTAAAATATTTTGTAAAAGACAGTTTTAATATTACAGTTTTACAGTTACAGATTGCTGTTAAGCTATTTAGTCTGTTACCAGTCAATCAAAGACTTTCATTTCACTTTGGTATATCCTTCCTTAAACTCAACAGACTTTTAGGAGGACAAGAAATATCTGTCAGGTTTTTTTACACTGCTAGGTCATAAATTCTTTAGTAAGTGGGTTAAAAATTCAGTTACACATACCATTCATGACCTTGACAGCTTAGCAAATAGTGATATTGAATGATCAAAGACAACTGTTTCAAGCCCTAAGGGTTAATATACCTGTGCAAGTAGATCTAAGCTGCTTTTAGTTCCTCCATCGTTCCTTTATTTCAAAATGGATGCAGTACTTTTTGAATGTAGTCAATAAATTAAGAGCAGAAAAATCTGTGAACGCTGTTTAGGCTAGAACTAATAAGGCCATATATGATCTTTAGTACATAGAGCTAATTAATTACTGCATTTACAAGTTAACGTGTTTTTCTTTTGTAGTATAAATCTAAATTAAATCCTGTTCTTTCTCTGGTGTGGGCCTATTGCTCTCTAGACAGTTTCAAAAAGAACTGTTGGCATGACAATTTTTTTGTCAGAGCTGTGGCTATGTAAATTTTTTTGAAACCCCATTTTCAGGTTTGAGAGGAGAATGTGAATAAAAGTTTGACCTATGCAATATAACTATTTCTGATAAGGTGTGACTTGTGCAGAACAACACTGACATAATGGTGCATGTGTGATCACCACTCTAATTTTCATTAATTGTATATTTCAAGATTCAATTTCTTGATCATCTGGAAAAGTCATGTTGAGTACAGTGCTGTGCTTTCTAAAGAAATGCAAAAAAAGGCCTTGGGTGTCCTTGAATAGGAAGTTTTCAGGCATGCTGAAGATGGTGCAGGAAATGATGGCATTGCCAGGCCACTGGCATTTTGCCCTCTCAGACAGCACTGAAGCAACCCCTGAATGTGTTGATCTGGCACCCAGAACACGAGGATTTTCCTCTGTCTGATAAACCAGTGTCCCAACACGTACACACCTTTTTGTATATGCTTGTATGTAGGTGTAGGGGTGGGAAGCCCTGGGGTGCTGAACAAATTCCAATGTGGTTAATTAATTCCTTCCTCAAATAAAAATACAGTTGGCATTTCAAAGCCTGCTAAATATCAAAAGTTTGCAAAGGGAGCAAACAGAAGTAATGTCACAGATTTTTGTTCAGAAGGATGTGAAAAGGATTGTATTGTTCCTCAGGATAGCTTTACTTTTGTTCTTCTCCAGAAATCCTCCTGCTTATTCTCCTCAAAGATTTTGATTTTAAAGGTTTGAAATCATTAGGTGTTTGTTCTGGTTAAGTCAAAGCTCAGCATACCTGGAAAATACAGTTCAGTGTGCAAGTGAGGCACTATCCATCACCCAAGCAAAGACAAACAGAACATCAAAATCATACTTGCTAACATTTGGCTAACAAATAAAGCCAAAAAGATTTTAAAAGTAATATTTTTCCAGGTAAATTGCATAATTTTAAGAAATTAATGACAGTTACAAGTCATGTTGAAGTTTAGATGGTTTGATGGTTACTTGAGTGGAAAAGAAATTTCATATATCTTGTATATTTTGCTCCCAGAACAGGCAGACTAAAGGCTACTAGAGCATTAACATTTCATTGTGCACATTTTACTGCAATCTGGCATGCAAAAGGAAGAAACATTAGAAGTAGTTTATTTATATTTCAGCACCAAATTAGAAAGATGACATCATTCATTTACAGTTCTTATCCCATGACATGCCTAATCCCCAACACCTCATTACAGAGGACACTTTTAGGATTGCATATCTCATCTTGTTTAACTTTTGCATTCTTTATGGAATATAGTTGAAAGGTAGGAAATTTAAGGCTGTTCATTGATAAGAAAATAAACTAATAAAATTTTAGGAGCTTCCCCAAAGAGGCAGGGTATGACAGTGTTTATAGTAAGTGGCTTATTATTTGTCTGTTATTTCTCCATCTTTTTCCACTCTCTTGTTCAAAAGGCCTTCCTCTTTGAATCTAAAGACAAATAGACCAACTATGGTTCAGATTGAGATGCTCTTTTTAGCAAAATTGGTAGAAAGTCACAACTGAAATTCATACAGCTGTTTACTTCCATCTTCGTATTTAGGAGGGAGAAAATGGAATATTTCCAACTGTGCAGATTCTTCTCACTCTATAACCCGTTGAGAAAATGCTCTTGCAGTGCTATGGAGATGCTCAGAAAGTCTGACAATGCCTCTTTGACCTGTGATTTTTCCTCTATATTTTTGTTGTTGAAGCCTTGAGGGTTTCATTGGGTTAGTTGGTTGTTTTTACTTAAACTGAGAACAGCTCTCCTCCTGTAGAGCAGTTTTCTAAGATCCTCTAGTGAACATCATTGGAAGTGCTTGAGAAACATCGTGACAACTGAAAAAAACTGATTGTTGAAAAGGCACATCAGAATTCCCTTGGATTCTGTGGCTGTTCTCCTTGCATTAGACTTTGTTATACTTGAAATGTTATGTACTACGAATATTTAGTTTGCATTTTCAAATCTCTTTTCAACTTCAGCAAAAAGCATTAGAGTCAGGGAATTTAATAGCAATCTCCAAGTTTTACATTTTCAATTAAAATATACTTGCCAGTGAAATTTTCCAAACAGAGACTTTGATGGAGGGTTGTTGAAGGAAAATCAAATTACAGCAGTCCTGGAAGTAAATTTACAACTCATTAGCTATGGGACACGAGTTATCTCATGGGCACTTTGCATTGGAAGGCAGTTAGTTAATGTTGGAACATACTGAACAAATGAGTTGTGTTCAAATTCATCTGCCTGTGTTGGTCATTTGGAGCTCATTGATCTGGGCAAAGTCCTGGGGAATGTGTTTAGCTCCCACCCTCAGTGGGGTTACCATGAATCCTGCTGCCTTGGAGCTGACATCAAGTGAGCTAACACTGCCATCTTCCCTTCAGTCATCTGTGTGGTAGTAATTGTATATGGCTCTGATTATTTTAATTTTGGAAGAGATCTTTGGCAGTTGACAGCATTTTTTTCTGGGTTTTGTCACTGTAAAATTAATTTAAACTTGATTGCAGTTTAACAGGTTTGCCTGAGAGAGTCTTCAGTACTGGCACCACAAAAAAATAAATGACTGTATCCATTGGTATCAGACTATTGGTAATAAGATATTTTTGGTGTCATGAGCAAGGTTTGAATTATTCAAATCTGTGTATTTCATGGTATGGAATAATTGTAATAATGATAAAGAGCAGCAATGTATTTTTTTATCCCATGGTGACACTGATTTTATTATCTGTACACAGCTGTAGCTGAAGCGTTGATCTCTTTGGTCAGATCTGTATCTTACACTTACTTCCATTCAGTAACGTGTCAAGTTCCATAATCACTTGTTTCTCTCAGTGCCTGTGTCTCTATCACTTAGTTTTTGTATTTGTTTTACTTATTGTTTAGCAGCGTGATCCTGGTGTACAATTAAAATAAATTATCCAAAATAGAATTTTTAAGAAAACTCTTCATGATTGTTGTTGACATGCTTTGGTGGCTTACTGTAAATGTTTGAAGTACACTTAATATTCCTTCCAGTGAGATTTAAAAAATTAATTGCTATGACATAAGGTTAGACTGGAAAAAATAGGAAACAGCTCTAAAATAATATATTTAGGAAAACCGATTGTCTTTTGCCCTTCAAACCTATCATCCATCATTATTTACTTTTCTGACTTCACGTCATTCTATGGATGTGAAAGTTGAAACAGTAAATAAAGTTCACATACTTTATTTCTCTTTCCTTTTCTTTGTGAGCTTGAGCCAGTAGTCTGGATTTCTATTCTTAGATCCTTCAGCTCAAAAAAACCCTCCCCAAATACCCCCCGAGCCCAAGATCTCCCTAAAACTCTGTCAAGATAACGCATTCCAACATGTAATAAAGTGGTCTTGCTTCCCATGTTAAACAGACCCAGAACAGAATGAAGCTGATGGCAGATAACTACGACGATGACCATCACCACTACCACCACCATCACCACCACCACCACCATCGCTCCCCCGGGAGGACACAGCACAACCACAGACCCTCTCCAGACCAGGTTGGTCTCCTCTTTCTTCACCCTCACTTTTATAACTTCGTTGTTTTGCTATTTCAGAATAAAATAAGTTTTCCAAAGAACTGGTAAGCAATGATGCGTTCATTGAACTGAAATAGCTCTGGTATTTATTTCCATCCTGGTGCCTCATTTTTCTGGAGCAGGAAAACAGTCTGTAGAAACAAGTAACTCATTTTCAGATGAAGGAGCCTGAGGAAAAATTTAGCATTGCTTTTATATGAAAAATACTTTTTTGATACTAAAATAGGTTGTAAGTTCATAATGTCTGGGTAGAAATAAAAGGGAAAAACAGGAATGAAAATAAGGTGGTGATATATGATAGACTAAATTGGGAGAAGGAAGCTAAGAGGCAAATTACACTTTTTTACAGCGACCAATGGAATTGTGTTAGAGTCAGGAACAGGTAAGAATAAGAAAACATGATTTCTTGGATACCAACACAAGGAAAAAACTCCAAAAACACAAACTGCAAACCTGAACAACATAACACGTAATCCTGTGAATTCTTGGAACATGTTAAGAACAACTTTTTCTGTCAGAAAGAGGAGAAGGGAATTAAGGACTTGCTGTCTTCGTTTGGTTCTGTTTCTGATTAACAGAGATAAGTTGGCTGAGTTTATAAAAGAAGGAAAAATTGTATGGAAATATCCGTAAAATAAAAAAGTTTTGGCTTTATGCAAGGAACGGAATGACAAAAATACCCCAGAATGAAGGCAAGAGATGTGAAAAAACAGGTAATAACCACCACAGTGTTACTGAAACCCAGACACTGTTTTCAACTAATTTAAGAAACCTGAACCTGTGAAGAAAATTTGAGGTACAAGACAATGTAAGAGAGCTAACATTTAGTCAAGTGCTTCTCAATGCATGGTAACAGCTTGTTCAGGAAAGGGAATGGATGGGAAATTCAATGCAGGTCAGTATCAAAAATTACTCAAGAACATTGAGATAGTATATGAATGGTGGAAATAGGTGCATGGTTAAAGACAGAGCAGATAAAATAGTAGCTTTTCCTAGTATTTACTAACACTTATACTATCAGATTTTTTCCTAGGTGACATTCTCTAAGAAAGAAGGCAGGTTTAGCATACCCATATATTTAATCTATTCAAATTTGTTAAGGAAAATGATGTCAAATCTAAATTCCTTTAATAGGATAACTGGTTTTGTGGTTAAAGCAGAAAGTGGTGGCTTTTAATTCATCAGGTCCCACCAGATTTAACACTTTAACAGATTTGTTAAATCTGTTAACAGAATTGTTAAATCCACAGATTTAACAATTTAACACTGTCCCACCAGATATTTGTAATATGCAAATAAATACATAATTTTTGATGTAATGAATAACTAATTTAAAATGAATTGCAATAATAAAATCTTAATTTTAAAATTGTATTTTTAAATTTAAATAATTATGTGATTGTCTTGAGGTGGGTGTGCAACCAATGGACAAATTTTCCTTTGCTCACTTTCAGACAGGAGGGCCAGTTACAGCAGAGTTCCAAAGAGGTCTGTCCTTTATCTGATTCTGTGGAGTATTCTTTTAGAGACTATTTCAGTGATGAAATAGAAATGCCATGAGTCGAGCTGTAAGAAGCTCCAAGCACAGCAGAAGCAGTCAAACTGCTCAATAAACTAGTTTGAAATTCAGCAAAGACAAGTCTGCTTACAGGAGAGATGTCACATGTGCTGATGAGGCAATAGCATGGAAAAAGGAATCTAAATTGCACAGATTAATAGCATTGCAATGAAGCTGGATCTAATTCTGATCCAGAGAATTAAGGAAGAAGCAGGAAGAAATTATTCTGTTCCTTCAAGCACTGGTGAGAGCTCATCTGAAAAGCTGTTTACAGTTTTGATCTCCATGCTTTAGGAAACATAGACAAAGTAGAAAGGGACAAAAGGAGAGCAACAAGAATGATAGAAGTTTCAGAGAACATGACCTGTGGGGAAGGCTTAAAGAACATGGTTTGTTTAGTCTAGAAAGTACCAAAAGGGAGACATAAGTCTTGTAATACATAAAATGTTGTTGTAAAGAAGACGATGATCAATTGTATTACAGTGCCCAATGGAGAAAGGGTAGGAGCAGTAGATTTAATTTTGCCAAGAATAACTAGGTTATTTGTTAAAAAGAAGACTTTTTCACTATGGGTCTAATGAATCTGTAAGTGGAAACAAAATGTGGACATTCTTTCATATACATGTAATGGAAGAGCCTTCCTTGGAGGTTTCTAAGAACAGGTTAGATGAATATAGCTTTGTTTCATCTTGTGTTGGACTCAGAATAGGTGTTCTGGAGTGCTGTCATCCCAAAATTTCCACAGACTCTGTGAACAATGGATTAGGCCAGCATATGTTTACTTGTAAAGGAAGCAAACAGGAGATTCATAGCAAAATCCTTGCTGAAATAATCTTTGAGAACAGTGCAGTAAAGGGTAATAGTGAGTGAACTCTAGGCATTACTTTATCTTACATTTTTCAATCATGGATTTTTAAATTTTTTAATTTTTTTTTTAACTTTTTGTGTTGCTGTTTACGCCTCTTTACAGCATTTGTGCAACAATTTGATTGCTGTGTACCATGGAAATCTGCATTTCCCATTCAATATTACACAGATTCTCTTATGTGACTATAATGTAACATGTGGTTGAAAAACACAGAATAAACTGGGAAAATATTAAGCCTGCAAATCATCAGAGGATATTTTTAGTTTTTTAAGGAGATGAAGAAGTTGTACATGTTGTAGCATAAATATCCTTTAATTTGGTGAATGCTAGGGAGGGATTTTGAAAGTTTTCTCCCAACTTCCTGAGAGGCAGAGCCAGTTGAACAACATTAATTTGAAACATTCCTCATTTCTATAGATTATACTGGATTTGCTAATCTACATGCTACATATATATGGAGAAATGCATGCTATTATATATCCATAAAAGTATATACATAGGCACTGGAGTACATGTTTGTAACAAATAAGACATTTCTGCACCTTTTATAAAGAGAAAAGTGTACCAGCAGGTTCTTGGAAGACCATGGAAGATGTGCATCCTCCTTGAAATAGGCATAATTTTTATGAGAAGCTTTTCTGTTCTGGTGTTGACATTTTTTTAATGGTAATGTTTTTGTTATGACTCTCACCTGTTTCCTATCCTGCCATGGGCAGCATGTGGCAGAATGACTCTAGACTTAGTGAAGGATAGGATCTCTGACTTCTCTGGAAGGAACTAGTTGAGTACATTTTTTTAGATGCAGTGGATGTGTTTAGGTCTTCTGACTGCTGCTAGGGAACAAAGACAACTTTCCAGCCACTTTTTGCCTCTATTCCCTCTCTTTTTTTGCTTGCTGGGGAGAGTCGTAGATGGGTGACATTTTTTTGGCATCTTTGTCTAGACCTAACTGATTGAGTTGTAAGGAAACTTCATAGACAGTAGGCAGAGTCTCTCATCTGCCCATACACATGGTCTTGTAACAGTTGGTCATGATGTGGCCTCTGATTATGTTGGTGCATTTGATTTTTATTTGACATAAATAAATTTCTGGGGTTTGAGTGCTGCCATGTCAATAACATATATTAACCATTTTTTACTAGTCTTTAAGAAACCAGGAAAAAAGACAATTTTGCAGCTTTGTACAAAAACTTAAATTTATTCTCTTCAGTTTTGGCTTGAGAGTTGGCAATCTTTCTTAATTTCCACCTGGAAACATTTTGGCAGTCAGTGTGTATCCTGAAGTGCGGGTGTAATACTCCTAGAATGAAAATGAGCTTAGTAAGCATTTTGCTCTAGCTCCAGTTTCCATGGAGTTGTAGTATGTGGCCCCTTGCAGAGTGCATTACAGTAATCTAATCTGGATTGTTGCATCCAGGAGCTATCTGGAATGAAAAAACCCCATAAATAAATTGGAGCTTCCAGATTGAGCAGCTATCTTGCCCCACAGCATAGACTTTCTCCCAAACCCTACTGTCCAGCTCCTTGCCTCTCATGTTTCTCACCTTTATATCCTTACTGTTTTTTCCTGAAAACCTTTTTGTCTTGGCCTCAGTTGCCCAAGTCATCTTTCTCTTTTCTCCCTTTTTTGAAAAATATTTTGAAGGAAGCTCCTGCTTGTGTCACACAGTGACTGTGTGCTCTTGAAGCAAGTTGCTGTTGTTGGAAGTTATTAGGAATCAGCACATTTGTATTCCCTGCCACAGCTGCCTTGCTGGGCAGCCCTCCTTCTGTCAGTGTCCTTTCAGTTTGGGAACAGGCCTGTGAGTGACCAGCCAGCAGAGAATTCTGCCCTGCTAACCACAATGGTGGTCAATTTGTGACATCTCACTCCCTTTGGTTTTCAAATCTCAGGAGCCTCTCAGTCTCTCTCTGTCTGTTTCCTGTTCTGAGTGTGAGGTTCTAGTCACCCATATTCACTTACTGTTCATTTCTGTGGGCATTTTTCACTCCCTGCTGAAAGCCCTTACAGAACACAACTTGCTGGCCTGTATCTCTAACTCCACATAATGAATAGCAAATACTTGGTTATTACCCACGACTTCTTCAACCTCATGAGAACATTAACATGTGGTTGAAGGTTCTAGGTTCAAGATTCTGCTTATAAACTACTTAGAAAAAACTATAATTGATTATTAAATTAAAAGTGGCATCTCTACATGAAAAAAGAAGTGTAGTAATCTGACATGCTTATGTCTCAGCTATACTTAAGTTAGTCTGATGGCATTCTTTATATGAAATTAAGCTATTTGAGAGGTAATAGGGAAGAACTTGATTCTGCATTAACACAGTGTAAGACTGGAGGAATAATATCTGAAGAATTTTCATACTTTACATTTTATTTCCAGTCCTGATGATTATAACAGCTATCAAATCTCCTTACTTCCCATAATACTGGAGATTTTTAAAGAAATAAAATGTACAGTGTTCTTAATCTCCTAAGAGTTTCCTGAATACCTGAGCTGTAGTGGATTCAAAGCTGAATGCTTTATTCTGTGGTCACCAGGGCTACAAATATATTTTAATTTTGTTTTATGAGAGATTATGTACTCATAGAAAAGAATGTGATTTTTAGAAAAATGTGAATATCGTAGGGCGTACTTTAGGAACTGGCTGCTTTCCAAAATGTTGGCCCTATTCTTAGAAGCTATAATTGAGGATGGAATGTCACATGGTGCCTAAGCATGTAAAAAGATGTCCTTTTACATCTTTTAATCCTGTCTGGCTACATAGAGATTTTTTTTCTCACTTAAAACGTTTTTGATGACCCTTCTACAAGATTTAGTGTTTAGAAATAATTTATTACAAACTCATCAACGAGTTTTCTATTCCTCTGAGATCTCAGCAGGGAGGCCTGAAAGGTAGTTCAAGGTTTCTCAACTATCCTCTTATCTAAAGGAAAAGTCCTCCTTATCAGGACAGTGTCAGGGCAGGGTGTATCTCTGGAGCTTCCCTTCCTGCCACTCTGCAATCACAAAGAAAACCATTCCAGAGTGAGCCTGCAGCTGCCTTGCTGTTAAATGTGCCTCAGTTCAAACAGGCTTTTTCAAAGCATCCTGGTAAACTCCAGCATTTGAGAAAAGGAGTCAGATGCGTGAGACTTGACAACAAACTGACTGTCGCCAAGTAGGTGTGTGCCACTAAAAACTGACTTTTTGAAGACCATGTGCTCTGAAAAAAAAAAAAAGTGTTTATTGATTTGTAAAGTGGTGACTGGTCTTGGCAACAGGTCTTTATTCATCAGCTGGAACTGCTAAATATCCTTGGAGTTGCTGAAAGACGATATGTGAAAAACTCTGAGCAGGTCAGGTGGGATTTTATTTGAGGTGGATGAATTGGAAATCAGAACCACAGGACAGTCAAACAACGATTATTATTTTAGTGTCTGGATCCTGATCTAAAAATCACTGTATTGATCCATATGTAATTTTAGGGGAAGGGAGAGCATGCTACTTTGTGTATTTTGGCAGTCCTTGTTGTTAGCATAATGCCTTATATTCTGTGGCCACCCTGGATAATTGCCAAACTCAAACTCTTGAACAGGCCTCAGGAATATCAAAACTGAGATTTTTCCTGAAAAAAAAACCCAACACAAAACCGAACAACAAAACCTAAAAGCCATAAAAGCATAAACCAAAACAGATTAATTTAGCTAATGTACATAACCATGGTTATTTAAAAAGCATAAAATTCTTCAGATTTCTTTAGATTGAGAATAGAAAGTTCAGTCAGAGTAGTAGTACCTGGAAGAATGAAGTATCTTGTTTGGGAGTTTTCTGCATTGTTGAAACTTTGTCTTTTAGTTGTTCAAGAAAAAAGGAAACAAGGATAGAGCCAATGACATTGTCCTAAATAAAAGGAGTGATATGATATAGCTGCCTAATGCACTAAATTGGAATTATTGCCTTCTTCCCTGACCCACATTTTGTTTAATATTCTGTGTGTTTTTTTTATCCTGTATGTTTACACATTGTTTGTGGGCAGGTGTGAGCTTGCTCTTGTCTGTTCCCCACATGGATGTGAACTTGTTCTGCTGGTGCCTCAAGCTGCAGGGCAGCACGCAATTGCATTAGCACTGAGCTGAGCCTGCACTAAGCTCATTGGAGTCACATGGATTTATTTAATTTAGGAATTTGGGCAGGGCGAGGTTTGCTTGTCAGTACATTCAGTATAAACAATCCCAGACATATCCACTGTAAATAACTGGTATTGTACTGAATTAGTGTTTTGAGAACTCAGAAGTGCAGTGCAAATTAGTCATATTAATGCTTTCAAATTTTTAATCTTTCCTCTAATTTTTCATCTTTGCTTCACATATTATTCTTCTGGAACAAAGAACTTGTGATTCATATCCCACATTGTTCAGACTTGTTGAACTGAATGCAATAAAATCCTATTTGTATCATGGTCACCTTTAAAAGGCCAATTTTCCAATTAAGTTGTTTGCAGTTATCACAGCTATATTGTTTATTATAAACAGCTACTGAATGGCAAATACTTCTCTTCATATGAGGAAATAATTTCTTTCTAAGCATTTTCCAAAACTCAGTGAGTGTTATCATGTGTTTATTTCAGCAGATATAGAAAATTTTGCCTGCCTCTGACATCTATCTAGGTATTTCTGTCTACTTTATCCAAAAAGAAAGCTGAAATAGCCTTCCACAAAGGCTTGCCCACATTTTGAGATTTGGCTTCAAGCCTAAAGGTCATTGTGAGTTATGTTGCACTTGTGATGGAAGAAAAGAAAAAACCTTGAAGTTTGGAAGTATATCTGTGAATGTGAATTTATCTTTCAGGAATTCCCTGGTTCTTGATTTTGATTTGCTGCTATTTTCCAGTTACATACATTTTGAGCTACTCAAGATTTCTCACTTGAAAGGAAAAGCCAATAGAAATTTGGAATATTTATGCTTTTGCTATTCCTGCCTCTTAATTGCAAGTATATTGTAGCTATGTTACTTTTCTAAAATCTTTTCATGATATTAAATTTTTAATTTGCAAAAAGACCAGCTAAACTGGAGTTGTATTAAAAACAAGAATTAGGAAATAGGTTTTGCTCTCTTTGATACTCCAGGTGATGGATTTTGCACATTGAAAAGTTATACCCCTCCTTTGCTTACAGAAATGAATTTATTTTATATTTTGAGGTTTAATGAATGTGATATAAATGTATACACACTGAGCAGTGTGTATATTTATATATATCTATATTTATATGTTAGCTTTCCAGTCTTTTCCACATATGGAAGAATTTTTTGAGATCATGTTTAGCTATAGAAATCTCTCCCCTTCATTTCCCCTGAATGTGTGTGTTATAATATACAACACTTATATAGAGGTTTACATTTATCTTACATTTCTTAGCAGAAAAATTATCTGCCACCATCATAGTCTAAAATAGGTCTTTAGAGCAACTGAGAGAGCCAAAAATGCATTTCTGGGAGACAGTAACTTGATAACAAAAGTTGCATATCTGGCGCTGGTTACTTAAGTGAGATAACATGTCACAGGCTTTCACTACAAAGGGGACCATAAATTTTTGCATTGCAAATCTGATTTCACGGACCACTTCTTGTGAGAAGCATTGAGTTTCCGCTTCATCTAGTGATAAAACTTCAGAATGCATGAGTATCTGGTGAAACATCTTACTCATGTTAATGCTAGTCTGGGTGCTGCAAAGTAAGTGGTCAGAAACACCCTTTCCCTTTCCCCCATGGCCGTGTTTGTGATTGATTTTAACCCAACTATATACAAATAAAACAAATGGTGGGATGGGATTTAAGGCCATTTTCATAACTGGGTGATGCATGGTCACTTGTGACCCCTTCTGTTATGGATAACTTTGAAAATAGACCTCTGACATAAATACATATTGCTGAGGCAATTTTTAAGATTTATTCAGCTTTTTGAATATACAAATGAAACATAAAATAAAGACCTTTTAAAGCTCTATGCCCCAAACACTTAAATGAATCCACTGTTAGTCTTTCCCCTTTTTAGCTACAGGCTCAGTTCTTCAAATCATTCATGCACAAAACTCTTCTGTAGCCAATTGTTCTGTGCATGGAGAGTTTGTGTGATCAGTCCTCAGCTGTGTTTGCTCCTAGAAACTGAGCAGCAGAGGAAAGTCTCTCTAAGCTCTGAAAAGTTCTGATTTTCAGACTAAGTTCCTCATTTGAAAGAAATGTCATCGCTTAGCAGGTAGATTTCTTTGTCAAAAGGGGAAATTAATATTTGTAAATGTAAGTATTTGCTGTAAGTAGGACAATTTCACAGTTCAGAGCCAGCAGTTATACATTTAATGACCCATTAGTAGCTGTAGATAATAAAGGGGAGCAGTGTAAATCAGTCATCAGAAAGTTAGTTGCAGAGATGAGCAGGTTATCGCTAGATTTATTTAACCCAAGTTAAGACATTAATTCTTAGCATGCAGCACATGAAAGGGAAATGTGATGAGCCCTGTCAGGAAGGGTCTCCTATTGTGGGAAGAGAGCCAGAAAAGCTTAACTCATCGAGATTTTAATGTTTCCTGTATTGCGAAAGCTAAAAGGAGATCAGGAGTTTTTTCTTTTTTTTTTTTTCAAGTAAAAAATAGATTTTATAAAGATACTTGCATGACGCAGGAGTGCAGGGGATTTTGCTGTAACCAAATTTTATACATATATTTTCATGAGGTGGCCACATAGTAATGCAGACTTTGTCAGTCTTCGAGTGCACCTACATTAGGGTTTTAGTCCTGATCAAGAATGCAGATTTGAATCAAATCCTTTTGGTCATTCCCACTTGCACATGGTTCATATCCAGATATGGTGTTGGATTTGGCACCTCAAGTTCCAGTTTGATTCAACTGAAAGAAAGATACTTTACAGGAGGTCCTCCAACACTGTGAAATTGCTAAAGAGAATTCAGTTTTGGGTGAAATTAATTCAGAATAGCCCCCAAGGCAGGTGTGCTGTACAGACTCTCAGGCCCATTGCAGTGGCTGTAGATCTGTTGCTGTTGGAACACACAGCTCAGTATTTCCTCCTGCAGCTACTCCATGTTCACCAGCAATCAAGAATATGCTTCATGCAGAGTGGCTATGACTGGGTTGATAATTTCTGGCATCTGATTCTTAAAATTTTGTAGATAGACCTAATCGTGTAGACCATGATTTGAGTTCTCCTTTGTGTCCAGCCTGCTGTGTGAGGTAGCCCCTGATACCTGAAGGCCACTGTCTCAAATTTGCTGCTGACCCTGCTGAGCCTTGGAGAATCGATGGCTGAGGAATCCATCTGCAAAGCTTGCACTGAGATGTACTCCAATAACAAAACAGAAAATGTGTCTACACAAGAATTCTACATCTCTTCATCTGTGTGTAGGGTTTTCCAAGCACTGTTTTTTTAAGTTCCTCATTTTGATACTTTGAAGCCATATTTGAGGTTTTGTGGCAATCGGATCAGAGCAGTAAATCACATTTAGTGACAGCAGACACTTCTTTTTAAGACAGTAGGCAATTATGGTAAAGAGCAGCGCAGAAATATTAAAAAAAAAAACAAACTAGCAAAAGCATGAAATAAAATTAATGATTTTTAAAAGGCCTTAATAGTATTTGAGATTATTTCACTTTACTATAAATACAGGTCCAAATGTCCATCTTAAAAATTCAAGGCATTCAATATTTTAAACACTCTAAATTGATAACAATTTTATAGCATGTGGATATACTAATTTCTCAAGTTGAATGGTATCTCTCAAATTTTGTTTTTTTTTCTGTTTTCTTGTCAGTAACTGAGATTTTGCTTTGCAATTTTTGCCATTGAATTGCTATTCTTGACTGTATAAACCAATGAAAGATCCAAGTTTAAAAAGCAGTTAATGTACACAAACACTGGTGAAAAATTGCTTGATTGAAGTTTATTGTTTGAAAGAGCCATAGATTAATGATTCCATAGGATACACACTGATATGAAAAACTAAGCATACATCTAGAATCCTCTGTTCCAATATTAATAAATGATAAGGCATAACTGCAGCTTTTATTTTGCTTCACTGTGTGTCAAGAATGCAGAAGGAGTGAATTTCATTTGTGTCAGAACTTCAGTGAAGAATTGTGTATTCCTTCCATTATCTGTTTGCACTGAGGCACCAAGCCTTAGCTTCTTGATACAATACTTTGTTCATGGATCCTGTCAAAATTACAGTCCTGATTCTTATGTGCTTTTTATTCAGTGCTTTTGGGTACTTGTTCCTATCCATAAATAAAAAATTTGTAATTTTAAGTTAGGATTTACACCAGTTGAGACTGATTTTGAGATTGCTCTTAGTATTAAACGTTTAGAATACAGTGATGTTATTGTTTGGGGTTTTTTGTTTTTAAAATTATTTTTATTCATTTTTATGTCAACATAGAACACTGTGCTTAATTTTATAAAATTGCTAATCAAAAAACTGGAAAATATGAAATAAAGATTTTGTGTACAGGATAAGATGGATCCTGGTACACACATTCTCATTGAAACAGATGTGAGGAAAAAATGATGGAAGATAATTTTTATTTACTGGGGCTGTTGAAGGTTAAGTGGACTGTGATCATAATCTGGATTACTCAATAGTCTCTTCATCAAATCTGTAATTTAAAAAAATTGGTTTGCATATAATTAACCATATCTTTTACAGTCTAAGGCTTGATGAAATCATCCAGAAATGATGTTACTGAAAAATATGTCCTGTATTTGCAGTGTAACTACATCCTTTAAATCTCTATCTAGATGTTTTTAACTAAAGAAAAGATCTGTCTCCTTTTCTCTTTGTAAGTTAATAATCAGAAAATCTTTTAATGTTTTCCAGGAATCATTTCAGTTGAGTCTCTTGTTTCTCCCTGCCAAGATTATTTTTCAATAATTTTCTAGCTGTTTTCTGATCTGATTACAGTCTTTCAGATATTCACAAGAGTGTGACATGAGCACCAGATGTGTAATTCTCTTAATGGTCTTATGCTACTGTATAGAGATATAGCACAAGTTCTGAGTTTTTTTTCTCTGCCTGTATTTGTCTAGCTTAATCCAACATTGTACCATGTGCTCATTTCCACATGACCTGTAAAGACCTTTTTGATGTTCTTGATTTCAGAAGCAGTTCCCTTTCTTCTAAGCCTGCCTGATATATTTTCCATTTATGATAGTGGGTTCATGATTTCAGGCATATGTGTGTGTGTCTGATAACATTTATGCAGATATTTCCAAATCTGTTCACTTTTCCAAGAAGTCTTTGTCAGGCTTTTCTTTCAGATCATGGGAACATGGAACAAGTTTGGGATGAGAAGATATCAACGGGTCCCCTTCCCTCCCCAGCAAACATTCATTTGATATAGAGCTAATGGTTCTGACAGTGTGTCATGTGGCACATAATCAAAAGCCTCACAGAAATCTCAGCATATTATTTCAAAGCACTTACCTTATCAAAGAGAGTCTCTCTGTAATTGGAAAAGATAGAAAGTTATTTTGACAGGACTGGTACTCAATAAAGCCATGTTGATTGACGTTAACTGAGCTCCAGCTTTTAATTTATTGCTTTCTGTATATCAGGATCAGTGTCAAACTATATTTGTCTTTAATTTCCCATAAAACTCCTTAGAAACATTTGACAATATTTGATTTTTTTAGCTCTTCTAGAATTCTGCTAAAAGGAGATCATGCAAATAATTGAAGTAAATGAATGTTGTCTGTTTGAAGAATTGCAATTCTTTGAACAGCAAAGCAGCTGAGTGTAGTCAGGGGAGGAGTCACTTGGAAACCTGTTGTGTTGTCCATTTTCTTGTTTTCTTGCTGTTTTTAAAAGATTAACCTAAAGCATTATGTTAGTGAAATAGGATCAAGCTACTCAGTGGAAAAGAAATCCTTCATTCTGTGTTCAACCTTTACCCTGGCAAAAACTCCTGTCAGCTTGAAAGTCAGTTCAATTAGCATTCGTGGGCCTGTCCAGGAGTGGCTCCTGCAGAATTCAGAGGGGATAATTTGTGTTTTCAGTGAGGCAAACCCAGCCTGTTGGAAATTTTACAGAGCCTGTCCCTCTGTTTAAAATTAAAAGAAAAGGATATTCAGGCCTTGCTCTGCCTTTGCTTTGTGGTGTATTTGTGCAGAGCTTATAACTCAGATGGGTTCCAAGTTAACTGTAAAAAATTTACCCACATTTCTTCTGTGTTAAATGATAGCTAAGTTTATAGTGGACTGTCAGATTTCTTTACTTAATTCAGCAACATGCAAGACATCTATCTTAACATCTGGTTTTTAATAACAGTTGACATCTGGGAGCTCCTTTTTATTCCAAGAATGGGTTAGGAACAGTAGTGATACTGGCAGTGTATATTTTCAGGCTAAAATTCCTGTCCATTTCAATCATAATTAATTACCATTCATTTTAGTAAATTTTTAGATTTATTTAAGTGCCAGCAATATGTTACACCAGATTTTGAAATTATAGAATGGGGTTTTATTTAATGTTTCTGAAATACTAATGGGTAAATTTTAAAGATATCTAAAATGATATGATTTTATTTGATTTTGAAATGCTGAGTTAAATGAAAAACACTGTGCTGTGCACCTCCAAGTTCTAGAAGCTGAGTATCACATCACTGGGCACATTAGAACTGTATATAGAGATAGCTGTGCACATCTCTGCTTGTATAGATGGAGTCATTGTAAAATTGCAATCTGAGTGTATCTGGGGAAGAACTTTTCAATCTCCTGGTTTAATTCATGTTTATTTTTAAAATTTTATTACAATTAAATTTTATTTTTATTATTAACTTCAAATTTACAATAAATGTGAAGAAAGACTTTCTGCTTTCATCTTATCTACCATAAATTAATCCCTTTTAAAAACCAATTCAAGAAAGTGGTATGAATTTTTCTCTTTGTCATTAATGGTGTTTATCCCTAAAACTCAAAATGAATAAACCTCATTGTTCAAACCTGAAAAAGGGGGAAGAACTATTCAATTGTATCCAAAAATGTGCAGTTTAATATCTGTTGAAAAGATAAATTTAATTGATAGCATTTTGGAAAAGTGTACTTTTGCTTTGCTAATGATAAATTTTTTGAGTATTTAGCACTTTTATATCTTTTAACAAAACGTAAAACAATTTGATTAGTTTATTTTGCTTACCCAAAATTTTACCTTTTCATTGTTCTCAATGTTGGTTTGGATTGCGTGCAATTAAAAAATAGATAATCTTTTTAATATTTAATCTTATAATCATCTTCCTACACACTGTTTTAACTGGGAGGGAAAAAATTTTACATCACCGTTGTTGTTTTTTTGGTTGCTATAGATGCAGATTCTTGTATATGTAACACAAGCTTGTTTAGTTGTGTTCACTGGCTTACATTAAAAAAAAAATTCATGTTGTTAACAGCCAAGAAAACTGTATTTTATAAGCACCAAAGTAACTAACGTTTCTTTCTTTCTTTCTTTCATTCCAACGCCAACACCTTCTCCGTGCATCTCCTCCTGTCTGGCACACAGGATGATGAGGAGGGTATATGGGCATAGCCGTTCCTGTAAACCAAAGTTCCAGTTTTGTTTTGAGGGGTGAGAAACTCTCTTTTCTCTCTTTTTCAAACTGCAGTAGAATTGTTATGTTTCCTTTTGTGCTGCATGGAGCTGTGTGTTTCTTGACAAGTGCGTTTGTGAATGCTGTAAGGATGTTTTCTCATATGCAGTGGAAAATGAGAAACTGTCTCATGGTTTAGTTTTTTTTCATAACTTATTGTGGCCAAAGGTATAGGTGGGTAAAGAACTTTAAAAGACATGTATTTTCTTTTTTTTTCAGTCGTATTAATTAGTATATAATTAGTAATTAAGTAGTATTGATTTGTTGTATCATCTCTAAAATCCCTGTCACTGTAATATCTATGCAGAATGTGTATGAAAGTTTGATACTTAAGAAATTTTGCCACAAATTAAGCATGCAGTTTTACTAGAATAGAATTAATGATATGCATGGAAAAACACAAGACTACCTCTTAAGCAAAAGTGTTTTAGTGAAATTTTAAAACAAGTAGCAGATGTTTAGTAAGGGAAGTCTCTCTGCAGTATTTATCATGGAGTAACATCCATACAATAATTTGCTTGTGATATTCAAGGGTAAAAAATGCAGTTTGTATTGTTTGTCTCTCAAATTATTATAATAATGCTGTATTTTCATGGTGTATCAGGTATTGGTTGGTGCATATCCACTTGTTTGGGGCTTACCTTTGAAGGTGTGGGTAATTTGTAGCTCAAAATCACTGTGGTCTCAACATTGCTGAAGACACCAGGCTTTGGGGGATTCTTGTAAAAAAATGTTGCTCACTACTTCTTACAGGAACAATTTTATTTACTGCAATGGGTCTGTTCAGAGGAGCAAAATCTACTCACATAAGCAAAGATTAATGCCTTATTAAAGCTTCCACACATTATATTGATGTTTTACCATTCTGCCTCTCACATTCTCTGCTGATTTTCATAACAAGTAGTATGGCTAAGGGAAATCAAGTCTCTGTCAATTGAATGTATATTAAAACACAACATTAATAAAATTAAATTGGGTGTGTATCCATCTTATTTAGAAAAGCTTCTATGTATTTGTTTTTGTTACTACAGACTTCTATCAAAAGCTAATTGTGAACATGAAGAAAACAAGAGACCCAATGAGAATGATGATGAGGAATATATTTTATGTTGGAGAGAAAAATAGAATAGAAACAATTTAATTTTAAAAGTATTTTAACTGCAAGAATGTGGTTATCTAGAAAAAATCTTCACCTTACTGTTTAATACTTTGTATATTTGTTGTAATTTGTTCAATTTATTTAAACTATGAATGCATTTCTATTGCAACATAGAACATGTTTATTATGAACCAAAGCATATTTTTGCCCTTTTAAAGACTCTAAACCATATTTGATTTGATTTAAGAAAACTTGTGCATAAAGAATACAATGATTTTGAAAGCTGGCTGACAAGAGACTGAGGGGATATTTATTTAGCATTTATTAGAGCAGTGTAAAATAGATTAAATGCTTTTGAATTGTAATTGCATTTTCTTTAAGAGGATTTTTTTCCTACCACAAAAACAAAAAAAAATTGTCTGATATACCAAAACATTTAGCTTCTGATCTTATTTTGTTCCAAGACTAACTATTATGACCGATTAATGCAATCAAAGCTTTTCCAGAGGCCTCAGTAAAGATAGTGCAGTCTGGTCCTCCAATTATGTTTAAAACGTACTTAGTTAAAAAAAAGTGAAGTCCCTTTAAGGTTTCCCACTTCGGTGCTCAACTACTACACAGGAGTGATGTGAAATGCTGGTGGAGGTGCAGCGTGGCAGGACCATAAAGGGTTGTAAGGTTCTAGAGAGCTGGTTACTCAGTAAGGAGCAGGCAAGGTGTCCAGGGAAATCCCACTGGCCAGCCCCTTTAGCAGCCAGTGGAGCTGCAGTGCTCAGTCGTGCTGGAAACAGAATCTCTTCCCCTCTCCTCATCCTCACATAGGAAAGAAAAAAAAGAAACTCATGAGGTGATGCTAAGCTTTAAGAATGAAGCCTATATAGCAATCTGTCCTGGGTAACTGAATTCATGTGACCTTCAGAAAATCTGTTTTGTGGCTCAGCTGAGGAGCGCAGGTCAGACACAAGTGCTGGTTTTCCCTTCCCAGTTCCAACCACTGAAGTGCAGCAGTCACTGGAGGAGCAGTTTGGACTTTGCCACAAGCTGTCCATGTGTGTGTGGGAGAGAGCTCAGCACAAAACCTGTTTGTACAGTATTTTGTTTGTACAGCACTGCAGACTTCGTTCTGTGTCAGATGTGAAGCAGATCGGATGTTTGAAAAGATGCTGAGGAATGTTTGGACAAATTTATTGTCTGTTACATCCTTAGAGCAGGATTACCTTCACACGTGAAGCAGAGTGACTGAAGCCTGTGCCTGGCAGAAGCTGATGGCTAGTGCTTTTGAAAATTGGATCATAAAGCTACACTGCTAAATTCGGATTTGGAACAGCCTATAAAGTTTGTAAATTTAAAATCTGGCCTTAGTAGACACTGTGTAGGCATTGTTCAGAAGAGATCAGTACCATTCAGTAAAAAAACTCCTTCAAAACAGAAATTGTCTGCAACATGGATGAAAGAATATTGCTCAGGCAAATATTCACTGCTCACTTCCAGCCATTAGATGTGGTTCATATGCTTCAGGGAGGAGGAGGAGAAGGCTGTTGTAAAACAAATGTGGTGCCTAGATTTGTCTTTGCTGAGATGTGGTGAACAGCTCTCTTTCAAGATGTGCTTGCTAACAGCAGTACAAAGCACAACAAAATTTGGTCATGTTGCTATATAAGGGTATGTTTAAAGACATTAACTATTAGCTATTGTTCTGCTTTTTGTTTTCATTATTTCAAGTTATGACTCTTTCAAATAATTTATTTTTCTTTTTGTTTGGCTTGTTTTGGAAAAAACATGCTGACTTTGAAATGAGCATCAGTAGCATGCAAGGGCAAAATAAGGAGCATGATGGTTTGCAGTGTTCATTTTAATTTTCTCACTGAGTGTGTGAATACCAGCTCTAGGCTTAATTAGATAAATGGGTGTTGCTACATTGACTGGAGCCCAAGGGCATTTTGGATTTGTGAATTTTTAGGCATGACTGTTGTTTTACTGTAACTTAGTTTTTGCTAAACAAAAGGAGGAATCCCCCAAGCAATGTTTTCCAAACCATGAGCAGATTTGTGAGTAGTCTTTATTCCTGTTAAAATACTTTTATTCTTAATGGAAGATATTTATAGCTTTTATTTTTATTGGGAAATTTTATATTAGTTAAAAAGTTACCTTTCTTTTATTCTTAAAGGTTTCATTACTACTGCTAGTATTCTTAGGTATTAATTGCTCACTGCCAAAGACAGAGGGGTTTCATTAAAAGTAGGAATCTGTTTAGCTGTATGTATTTGGTTATTTTTTATAGATTACATACTGGCAATGTGCAATCACTTGACAAGAGAGTAAAGGCTGGAATTTTAAACCCTGGCCTGTTAGAATCAATAAAAACCCTGATTTTTATTTCAGTACTGTTCAGGTTTTACTCAAAGCAGTTTCTTCCTTTTAATTGTTCCATTCCTAGTAGAAAAGCACCTGTGTATAAACACAAATATATTCTTAAAATTTTTTGTATGAACTAGATATTCTTTGACAGGCATTTATCTAACCTTAAACATTTATGAGGCACCAAATCACCCTCATGTGTAGCTGTAGAAATAAATTATATAAATTCAATAGTTTTTTGTCTCTCACTTGTATTTTAGTTGTGTGAGTCAGACCATTCTGGCCTGAACTTTGGCCTCAGCTTTTCCACTGAAGGTGCAGAAGGTTTACAAAAAAA
>VZTB01007833.1:19182-30494 GCA_013397245.1 Thryothorus ludovicianus | reverse complement strand
ATTGGCCAAGGGGGAGTAGGGGTATGGAGGTTGAAGGAAGAGAGAAGGCAAGCCAAAAAGGGGATGGGGAACAAAAGGGAGAGAGGTGGCAACCTGGAGGGAGAGAGATTAGGTGCTACAGAAGAAGAGAGATACCCAGATGGGGAGAAGAAGGTGAACAAGAGGTAAATAAAGGCCAACCTGAGGACATGAATCTAGAGAACCCAAGAGAGGTTGACTCACAGAGAAAGAGTGAGAGGGCAACCCAAAGGAGGTGGGCAGCGCTGCAAAGAGAGGATGAACTATGGAGAGAGACACACAGAAAGAAGCAGAGAGGGAGAGCATGGATAGCAGAGACAGAAAGCAAAGTGGGGGAAGAAGGGGAAGAGGGTGAGTAAGAGAGGGTGGGAGTGGGGCAAGAGGTGGAGGAAGGGGCCAGAGAAAGAAAGAATGCAGGTGCAAGAGAAGAAAACCCAGAGTGGTACCTCAGGAGGGGTGTCAGTGAAGAGAGAAAGATGCCCAAATGGTGTGAGAGACATATCGACCCATAGAGAGAGGGTGGCCCACAGAGAGGGGATGGTAAGAGAGATGAAGCAAGAATGAGAGAGAGGCCAGACAAGAATATGACAGACAAACCAAGGGGAAGAAGATGAGGCAAAAAAGGGATGGGTGTGATAGAAGTCAGCCCAGAGAGAGAGATACAGCCCACAGTTGATGCAAGGAGAAAGAGGGGATAAGGGAAGTGATACACACAATCCAGAGAAAAAGAGCAAGAGGACAGTCCAAAGGAGGTGTTAGCAACCTACAGAGGGCAATTCACAGAGGGAATGAAAAAGCATGACCCAGAAAAGAAAAAAAAGTGTGGCGGGGGAGAGGGAAGGGAGAGCAAGAGTGCCAAAAATGAGAGAAGGGAGGGGGAAGAGGGACCCAAAGAGCAAGAGATTGCATGGGTCCCAAAGAATGTGAGCCAGAGAATGAAAGTCAAAGCTTATGACCCAGAAAGAGAGAGCATTTGACCCAGAGAGCAACAGTGCAATTTCTTTTGAGGGAGAACTCAAGCATAGTTTATGATTACAATATAATATCAGGTTTGGCCATGACAAGCTGTGGGACAACACACTCAAGTTAGAGGGACAGGATGATAGCAAGGGCCCTCAGCATGTTGCACTGAGATGTGCTGAGTCCACAGCAGCATCCTGCTGGGGGACTTCAATCACCCCGACATCTGCTGGGAGAGCAGGAGACGCCTGGAATGCATGGAGGATAACTTCTTGAGCCAGGTAATAGACAGCCCTACCAGAGGGGATGCAATGCTGTAGTGATGGTCACCAATGCAAGTGAGCTAATCGGAGACATCAAGATTGGAGGCAGTCTGGACTGCAGTGATTATGCACTGGTGGAGTTCACAGTACTGAGCGATACAGGTGAGATGAAGAGTAAAGTTGACCCTGGACTTTAGAAAAGCAAACTTCCAGCTCTTCAAGGAGACAGTCAGTGGGATCCCCTGGGAAATTGCCCTCAGGAAGAAGGGAACAGAACAGAGCTGGCAGATCTTTAAGGAAGCCTTCCATAGAGCACAAGAGCCAGTGATCCCCAGGTGTAAGAAGTCAGGAAAGGAAGACAAGCCCAGCATGGCTGAGTCAAGATCTGCTGGTCAAGCTATATGGTAAGAAGGAAATGCACAGGCAGTGGAAGCAGGGACAGGTATCCTGGGAAGAGTATAGAGATGCTGTGTGGTTGTGTAATGATAGGGTCGAGACGACCAAGACACAGCTAGAGTTGAACTTGCCAAGGCACACAAAGAACAACAGAGAGGGCTTCCACAGGTATATCAGCCAGAAAAGGAAGGTCAAAGAATGTGTACCTGCCCTGCTAAACAAGGCTGGCAAACTGGTAACTATGGACATGGAGGAGGCTGAGGTACTCAAAAACTTTTTTTGCCTCAATCTTCAATGGCAACATCTCTTCCCACACCTCTCAAGTGAGTGGACAGCAGGATGGGGACTGGGGGAGCAAAGCCCCTCACACTGTAAGTAAAGATCAGGTTCACCACCACCTNTGGCAGTCAGGTGGAGTCCCAGGTGACTGGAAAAAGGGAAACATTGAACCCATCTTTAAAAAGGGTAGAAAGGAGGACCCTGGGAACTACTGACCTGTCAGCCTCACCTCTGTGCGTGGGAAGGTCATGGAACAGACTCTCCTAGAATCTATGCTAAGGAAAATCTAGCAACAGCAAATATATGACCACTAGAGTGAGCACAATAGATGGAGAAACCACAAGCAAAAGCAATCTAGTCTGACTTGGAGAGAAATGTAGAGTATGTGACCTGGCACAAGAGAGTGCAGGAGGGAGCAACAAAGAAGGATGTCCCCCAAGAGAGTGCTACAGACAGAGAGAGAGAGAGGGAAGGAGCATTCACAGCCAGATATGAGATACAGGTAGACCATAACCCAGGAATGAAGAGCAAATATGACTATGGGTGAGGGAAAGCAGGCAATGGTCTGTGAGCCTCAAAGAGATTGCGACCTAGTGAGGGAGAGCGTGTGCCATCACACCTAAGAGAGGTACAGCATGCACAACCTAGAGAGGGATAGTGAGCACAACCATGCACAAGGTTGAGCAACAAGGAGCGCATGACTTTGAAGAGTGAGAGGAAGTAAACAAGCAGCAGCTTATAAATGCAGCCACACATGAAGAGAGCAAGCACAATCATGAGAATGAGTAAGCAAGAGAGGATAATACATGACGGATACCACACACAACCATATGTAAGAGAGGGAGATTGCAACCTAGATAGAGAGGGGAGAATGTGACTGCGTCTGAAGGAGAGTGGGAAAGTGGGAGAGTGAGTGCAATTACATACAGTCTCATTGAGAGGGGACACAGAAAAGTGAGAGGAGGCACATGACGGCACAAGAAGAGCTTGTGATCACACAAGAGAATGTGGAGAGCATATATGACTACCTACAAGGAAGAGAGAGAGAATGAGCATGACTGCATGTGAGGTTAATCAAGAGGGAGTACACAGAGGAAGTATATGTGCCTGACAGCAAGAGAAAGGGATCAAGAGAGGACAGGGGAGAATGTAAGGGAGAAACTAATTGACTTACCAGCATGAGCTTTGAGTATATGAGTTTTCAAGTGGCTATTGTAAGAGGACTTGAATGGACAGAGCTTGCAACGGAATGGCTTATGGTGTCCATGATGAGTCTGCATATGGCGATCCAGACTGATCAAAAGACAGACAAAAGGAAACAAAATAGTAAATCATTTTAGCTATTCCTCAGATGCAAGTCCAAAATCTAGTAACAAAAATAAATTTTAAATAAGAGCAGGCTAGGCTCAGCTATCTTTCTCATGCTGCTTCTTTATATCCAACAGATCTTATAGAATAAGGCAGAATCTAATCTGAGGAAGAAAGAGATCTGTGATCAGTTTTATCACACAGAATGTAGGCCACTTAAACTCAATAGGGCAAAATTACTATCAATCAAATTATACCAAATCCAGACTATCAAGAGAGTTACTTAGAGGATAAAGGCTATTTGAGGAAAAAAGAATAAACAAGAAAAATCCAGTCTTAGGTTGCAATGCAAAATGTAACCAGAAGTATGTATTCTATCTGTTGAAACCAGGTAGAGTAGTGTCCTTTATCTCTTCCACAACCCATCCCTCATAACTCTGGGAGAAGGGGGGGATAGCCTCTGTTAATAGGCCAGCTGTTAAAACTAGATGAGGCAGTTTTCTTTATCTCTTCCACAACTCATCCTTCCTCCAGAGTTATCTTCTGCTAATGGGCCATTGAGTCTCACTGCATGACTGATAAAATTACATCATCCCATTGTAAGATGTTCCACCCAAGGGGAGGAGTCAAGCATTTGTATCTGGATAAAAACCTGAAACTTGGAACAACCAGAAGCCTTTTCCACTGGATTCTCAGAGGAAGACCAGGCCCATCTAGCTCCCCTGGACCTTCATCAGAGGGCTGCACCTTCCTACAGGATCACTGCTCCAACAGAGCCACATCTGCCACTCCAGAAGGACTGCAGCCACCATTTAATCGGATTGCTACCCACACCCTGACCCACAGGGTGTCAGGTTGTATTCTGACTGTCATTAGGTTTAGGGGTTTTTTTTTGTGATAATGCATGCTTGTTTTATTTTAGTTCTCCTAATAAAGAACTGTTATTCCTATTCCCATATATTTGCCTGAGAGTTCCTTAATTTCAAAATGATAATAATTTGAAGAGATAGGGTTTACATTTTCCATTCCAAGGGAGGCTCCTGCCTTCCTTAGCAGACATCTGTCTTTCAAACCAAGACAAACCCAAACTGAATAATAAAAATATTAGTACAGGATTTTCCTGTGCAGTGTTTTTATGAAAATATGCCCCCTTTTCTCCTAAGGTAAGGAAAATATTTTTCTAGCTCTACTGAAGAAATCTTCATTGGGTTACAGCAGTAAAAGCAGATTAGACAGCCTACTCTGGGGGGAAGGTACCAGCAAGCTGTCTATAGTCAATGATTTTTAGGAGTAAGAGGTGGCAGTTTCAGATGTAATGGACTGGGAGACTGCATGAAGCTCAACAACAGAAGAAGGGGTGAAAAAGATCAGATGCTATCTTTCTGCAGGGGAAATCTGCAACAGGAAGTTTGACATTGAAGGGGGAAGAATTCATCACCCATCTCCATGGCTTCAGATAAGGATGGAGACATTTCCAATACAGCCTTGTCTTAATTTAAGCCTTGTAATATAAGAATAGTCTGAGCCTGTTTATATGAAGCAGTGAAACAACAAGAAGGTATGGAAAAGTTTGGAAAGGGTTAGTTTATTTATCATCCCTCCAAAACACAATCCTAATAGTTCCAGGCATATTTTAGCTTTATTTCCTATTAATTGATCTGAATTGTCCTGTGTTTTTTTCTAATGAATAGCAAGATCTGGATCAAATGGAGTCTACTCCACACCTTCACACTACAGAGGGTCTCGCATGAACTTTAGTTTCACACTGACAGAGCCTGAGCCAAGAAAATCCCTGTTTATCAGTGCTAACATCAAAGTTTGTATATACAAATATCTAATGATAGCAAAATGAAAAACCAGACCATATACTCAATTTCAGGGTTACTTCATAGAAACATTATATTATCATAAATCTAACAGGAATTTTGTCGTAAGTTAATTTTTTCCCTGTTTCTCTGGAGTACCAGTATGTCTCCTAAATAAGAGTGAACATTTGTGGTAAGTATTCCATTAAAAAACTCACATTTTAAATAGATGATAGAAAATGATCTGGTATAAAATCAAATCAGATTACCAAAGATGTATAAAATGCATATCTCAACCTCAACACTGATTGGAACAACTACCCCTGGCATATCAGAAGCTTGTACTCAGAGCTCCTGAGGAAGAATGCCGCTTTCCATGTTACAAGCAAGTTACTGCACTGAGCTGTAAGAGGAACCCCTTCTTACCCTCTCAGCTACCCTTACAGAATAGGTATGAAGCTCTGGGTACAGTAGATGAAGGAGATGAGATAGAAGAGGAGGAATCTGTGCAAGTACTCTCACCAAGGTGAGATCAAGGTGAGACCTGCTTACTGCACTTGACCAGTGTTGAAAAGAAGCAACAGCAAGTAATGGTCATTGGTGACTTTCTCCTGAGCCAAATGAGTCTCCATCGGCAGACCGGATTATCTTTTCAGGGAAGTTTGCTGCCTCCCTGGGCCCCACATCAGAGATACAACCAAATGACTGATGGGCTCATTACAGACTTCCAACTATTACCTACTCCTTCTCTTTCACATGGGTACTAATGACATTGCAAAGAGAAAGCCAAGGTCAATCAAAATTGATTTCATGACCCTGGGAAGAATGATAAAAGATTCAGGAGAAGAGGTAGTGTTTTCCTTGATTCTCCCAGTAATGGGGAGAGTCAGTGGAAGAAACAGGCATGCCCAAAACATCAATATCTGGCTCCAGGACTGGTGCCTCCACCAGAACTTTGGTTTTTATAAGCATAGAAGAGTCTACAAAACACAAAGTATGCTGAGGCCTGACGGGATCCACCTGCCCTAATGGGGAAAATGCTTCTTTGCTCATAAGCTGTCAGGACCAATCGAGAGGACTTTAAACTAGAAGTGATAGATAAAGGGGATACAATACCATCAGGAGAGCTGAAGTTAAGCCAAGGGTTGGCATGGCATTGCCTGAGAGTGGCAATGCTAGTGGGAACATTTATGGTCCTCCAGGGAGTACTGGAGTTTTAGGAGCATATCTGAAATATTGACTCCCTCAAAAGCAGAGATGCCCTGCAGAGAGACCTTGACAAATGAGAAGGCTGGGCAATCACCAAATGTGTGAAGTTTAACAAAGACAAGTGCCAGATTCTGCACCTGGAATGGGGCAACCCTGGATGTACGGACAGACTGGGGAATGAAAGGCTGGAAAAGTGCTTTGGAAAGGGACCTGGGAATCTATATGAGGAGCAGCTGAAGTGAGTCAATTTGTTTGGTCTACAGAAGAGGATACTGAGTGAAGACCTCATAGCAGCCTACAGCTTCCTTACAAGGGGAAGTGGAGGGGCAGCACTGATCTCTTCTCTCTGGTGACCAGTGACAGGACCTGAGGGAAGGGCTGGAGCTGTGTCAGGGAGGTTTAGGTTGGGTATTAGGAAAATTCAATGTGGAAAAAGGCCAGTGTGATGTCTATTAACAAGAAGGGCTGGAAGGAGCATCCAGGGAACTAAAGGCTTGTCAGCCTGACTGCAGGAAGAATTTCGTCCCAGAAAGGGTTGTCTAGCATTGGAATGGGCTGCCCAGGGAAGTGGTGGAATCACCATCCCTGGAGGTGTTTAAGAAATAACTGGACGTGACACACAGTGTTCTGGTCTAGTTGACAAGGTGGGGCTCAGAGGTTGCACTCATTGGTCTTGGAGGTCTTTTCTAACCTAAATGATTATGGGATCTTGTGAAAAGGTTCTTCCCCCAGAAGGTGGTCAGGCACTGGAACATGCCCCCAAGGCTCACAGAGCTCAAGAAGTGTTTGGACAACACTCTCAGGCACATGGTAGGATTCTTCGGGTGTCCTGTGCAGGGCCAGGAGTTGGATTCCATGGTCCTTGTGGGTCCCTTCCAACTAAGGTTATTCTATGATTTTATGAAATGCTTATACAGCAAAGCATGCAGTATGAGAAACAAACAGGATGAACTGGAAGCATTGGTCTATTCCCAGACCTATGTCATTGATATAAGTGAGAATTAGTAGGAGTCCTACAACCATAGTGCTGGGATGGAGGGCTACAGGCTGTTCAGGAAGGATAGGCAGAGCAGGCAAGGAGGTGCTATTGCACTATACATAAGGGAGAGGTTTGACAGTACAGCCCTTACAGTTAGAGATGATGTGTTTGAGAGTCTGAGCATTAGGGGAATGGAAAACAGAGATGTAGTGGATCTCTACTATCAATCACCCAGCCAGGATGATAGCACTGATGAGTTATTCTATAGGTGATTAGGAGAAATTTCTGGATTGGTAGCCCTGGTCCTTATGGAAGATTTCGATTTCCCAGACATCAACTGGGAATACCAAACTACTGTGATGAAAAAGTCTGAAACTCCTGAAATTTGTGGAAAATAACTTCTTGTTACAAGTACTCAGTGAGCCAAATAGGAAAGATGCCCTCTTAGGCTTGTTATTTCTGAATGAAATACTCAGGGGAGACATTGTTCTTGACAACTCCCTGACAGGAGGGTGGAGCCAGGTGGGGGTCAGTCTTTTCTCTCAGGTAACAAGTGCCAGGACAAGAGAAAACGGCCTCAAGTTGTGCCAGAGGAGGTTCAGGTTGGACATTGGGAAAAATATCTTCACTGAAAGGATGCTTATGCATTGGAACAGGCTGCCCAGGGAGGTGGTGGAGTCCCCATTCCTGGAGGTGTTCAAAAACCAAGTAGATGGGGCACTTAGTGATATACTTTAGTGGGCATGGTGGTGATCAGTCAAAGATTAGACTTGATGATCTTAGAGGTCTTTTCCAACTTTAATGATTCCATTATTCTAATAGAGAAGGACTTGTAGGAGATGTGATGATAGGTGGTTGTCTTGGCCTCAATGATCACAAAATGGTTGAGTTTAAAATTTTCAGTGTAATGAGAAAAAACGTCAGGAGTTGCTACCTTGGATTTCAGAGAGCCAATTTTAAGCTATTCAGGAATCTATTTATCTGTGTCCCCTGAGAGTCTGCTTTTGAGGTCTTAGGGCTCCATGAGTCCTGGTCAGTTTTTAAGAAACACCTTTAAANTTCCAACTTTAATGATTCCATTATTCTAATAGAGAAGGACTTGTAGGAGATGTGATGATAGGTGGTTGTCTTGGCCTCAATGATCACAAAATGGTTGAGTTTAAAATTTTCAGTGTAATGAGAAAAAACGTCAGGAGTTGCTACCTTGGATTTCAGAGAGCCAATTTTAAGCTATTCAGGAATCTATTTATCTGTGTCCCCTGAGAGTCTGCTTTTGAGGTCTTAGGGCTCCATGAGTCCTGGTCAGTTTTTAAGAAACACCTTTAAAAAGCACAGGAGCAGGCAATTCCACCATGTCAGAAGTCAAGCAAATGGGGCAGAAGACCAGCTTGACTGAACAGGGAACTCCTCATGGAACTCAACAGGAAAAGCAAATGCTATGATCTCCGGAAGCAAAGTCAGACTTTGCAGGAACATTACAAATCTGTGGTTTGTATATGCAAGGAGAAGACACAAAAACCAAAAGTTCAACTACAGTTGAAACTGAACAGGGTAGTGCCAGACAAAAAAGAAAGGCTTTTTTAAGAACACTAATAGCAAGAGGAGGTCTAAGGATAACAGAAACATATAATTATTTAGGTTGGAAAAGACCTCTAAAGTAATTGAGTCTAACCATTAAACTAAAACTGCAAAGCTCACCACTAATNCCAGCTTGACTGAACAGGGAACTCCTCATGGAACTCAACAGGAAAAGCAAATGCTATGATCTCCGGAAGCAAAGTCAGACTTTGCAGGAACATTACAAATCTGTGGTTTGTATATGCAAGGAGAAGACACAAAAACCAAAAGTTCAACTACAGTTGAAACTGAACAGGGTAGTGCCAGACAAAAAAGAAAGGCTTTTTTAAGAACACTAATAGCAAGAGGAGGTCTAAGGATAACAGAAACATATAATTATTTAGGTTGGAAAAGACCTCTAAAGTAATTGAGTCTAACCATTAAACTAAAACTGCAAAGCTCACCACTAATCCATATTCCCAAGCACCATATCTATGTGACTTTTAAATCCCTCCAGGGATGGCGACTCCACCACCTCCCTGGACAGTTTGTGCAGTGCCAATGCTTGACAACCCTTTCTGTATAGAAATTTTTCCTAATATCCAATCTAAACCTCTGCTGGTGCAACTTAAGGCCATTTCCCCTCATCCTATTGCTTGTTACTAGAAAGAATAGACCGACCCCCACCTAAATACAACCTCTTTTCAGGTAGTTGTAGAGAGCAATAAGTTCTCCCCTGAGCCTCTTTTTTTTCCAGGCTGAGCCTCCCCCAGCTTCCTCAGCCGTTCCTCATCAGACTTGTGCTCTAGACACTTCACCAGTCTAGTCACCCTTCTTTGGACACACTCCAGTGCCTCAATGTCCTTCTTGGAGTGAGTGGCCCAGAACTGGACACAGGATTCAAGGTGCAGCCTCACCATTGCTCAGTACAGGGGTACAATCACTTCCCTAGTCATAGAATCATAGAATGGGTTGGAAGGGACCTTAAAGATCATCTAGGTCCAACCCCTCTGCCATGGGCAGGGATGCCACCCCAATCAGGTTGCTTAGCGCCCAATTCAACCTGACCTTAACACTTCCAGTGATGGGGGATCCACAACTTCTCTGTGCAACCTCTGCCAGTGCCTCTCCACTCTCACAGTAAAGAATTTTTAACCTACCATCCAATCTAAATCTCTCCTTTTAGTTTAAAACCATTACCCCTTGTCCTATCATTATCTGCCCATGAAAAAAGTCCCTCTACCTCTTTCTTATAAGCCCCCTTTAAGTACTGAAAGGCTGCAGTAAGGTGTCCTCAGTCTTCTCCAGGCTGAACAACGCCAGTTCTCCCAGCCTATCTCCATAGCAGAGGTGCTCCAGTCTTCTGATCATCTTCGTGGCCTCCTCTAGACTTGCTGCAACAGGTCAATGTGCTTCATGTGCTGGCAGCCACAGAGCTGGACACAGCACTCCAGGTGGGGTCTCATGAAGGCAGAGGAGAGGGGGAAAATCACCTCCCTTGACCTGTCAGCCACACCTCCTTTGGTGCAGCTCAGGATGCAGTTGGCCTTCTGGGCTGTAAGCACAAAATGCTGGCTTATGTCCAGCTTTCTGTTCACCAGAACCCCCAAGTCCTTCTCCATAGGGCTGTTCTCAATAGATTCTTCTCCCAGTCTGTGCTCATGTCTGGGATTGCCCCAATCCAGGTGCAGCACCTTGCACTTGGCCTTGTTGAACCTCATTAGATTCACATGGGCCCACTTCTCAGCTTGTCCAGGTCCTTCTGGATGGCCCCATCCTTCAGGCGTGTCAACTGCACTACTCAGCTTCACGCCATCTGCAAACTTGCTGAGGGTGCACTTGATCCCTTTGTCTATGTCCTTGATAAAGATTTTAAAGAGCACCAGTTCCAAGACAGAGCCCTGAGGAACACCACTTCTCACTGGTCTCCATACAAACATTGAGCCGTTGACCACAACTCCAGTCAGAGGACCGCAAGCATCGGAACAGTGACTTTCTATTTGTGGACACTGAAATTTTAAGAGATCAGTTGCATCATCTAAATGTTCCGAAGTCCATGGGGCCTGATGAGATTCATCCTAGAATACTGAAGGAGCTAGTGGATGTTATGGCAGGATCCATCTCAATCATCTACCAAAGGTCTTGGGAGTTTATGGAGGTCTCCACTGATTGGAAGAGCAGTCCTGCAGAAAGGGATCTGGACGTGCTGGTCAGCAGCAGGCTCAATATGAGTCAGCAGTGAGCCCTGGCAGACAAAAGGATAAACCTCATCCTGGGGCACATCAAACACAGCAGAATCAGCTAGACAAGAGAGGTGATGATCCTGCTGTATTCAGCATTGGCATGGACTCACTTTGAATACTGTGTGCGATTCTGGGCCCCACAATTTAAGAAGAAAGGTCCTTGAATTGCCCCCAGAGGAAGACAACCATGCTGGTGAAGAGGCTGGAAGGCATGTCCTGTGAGGAGCAGCTGAGGACTCTGGGTTTGTCTAGTTTGGAGAAAAGGAGGCTGAGGGGTGACCTCATGGCTCTCTAC
>VZTB01007833.1:0-18792 GCA_013397245.1 Thryothorus ludovicianus | reverse complement strand
CATCTAGGTCCAACCCCTCTGCCATGGGCAGGGATGCCACCCCAATCAGGTTGCTTAGCGCCCAATTCAACCTGACCTTAACACTTCCAGTGATGGGGGATCCACAACTTCTCTGTGCAACCTCTGCCAGTGCCTCTCCACTCTCACAGTAAAGAATTTTTAACCTACCATCCAATCTAAATCTCTCCTTTTAGTTTAAAACCATTACCCCTTGTCCTATCATTATCTGCCCATGAAAAAAGTCCCTCTACCTCTTTCTTATAAGCCCCCTTTAAGTACTGAAAGGCTGCAGTAAGGTGTCCTCAGTCTTCTCCAGGCTGAACAACGCCAGTTCTCCCAGCCTATCTCCATAGCAGAGGTGCTCCAGTCTTCTGATCATCTTCGTGGCCTCCTCTAGACTTGCTGCAACAGGTCAATGTGCTTCATGTGCTGGCAGCCACAGAGCTGGACACAGCACTCCAGGTGGGGTCTCATGAAGGCAGAGGAGAGGGGGAAAATCACCTCCCTTGACCTGTCAGCCACACCTCCTTTGGTGCAGCTCAGGATGCAGTTGGCCTTCTGGGCTGTAAGCACAAAATGCTGGCTTATGTCCAGCTTTCTGTTCACCAGAACCCCCAAGTCCTTCTCCATAGGGCTGTTCTCAATAGATTCTTCTCCCAGTCTGTGCTCATGTCTGGGATTGCCCCAATCCAGGTGCAGCACCTTGCACTTGGCCTTGTTGAACCTCATTAGATTCACATGGGCCCACTTCTCAGCTTGTCCAGGTCCTTCTGGATGGCCCCATCCTTCAGGCGTGTCAACTGCACTACTCAGCTTCACGCCATCTGCAAACTTGCTGAGGGTGCACTTGATCCCTTTGTCTATGTCCTTGATAAAGATTTTAAAGAGCACCAGTTCCAAGACAGAGCCCTGAGGAACACCACTTCTCACTGGTCTCCATACAAACATTGAGCCGTTGACCACAACTCCAGTCAGAGGACCGCAAGCATCGGAACAGTGACTTTCTATTTGTGGACACTGAAATTTTAAGAGATCAGTTGCATCATCTAAATGTTCCGAAGTCCATGGGGCCTGATGAGATTCATCCTAGAATACTGAAGGAGCTAGTGGATGTTATGGCAGGATCCATCTCAATCATCTACCAAAGGTCTTGGGAGTTTATGGAGGTCTCCACTGATTGGAAGAGCAGTCCTGCAGAAAGGGATCTGGACGTGCTGGTCAGCAGCAGGCTCAATATGAGTCAGCAGTGAGCCCTGGCAGACAAAAGGATAAACCTCATCCTGGGGCACATCAAACACAGCAGAATCAGCTAGACAAGAGAGGTGATGATCCTGCTGTATTCAGCATTGGCATGGACTCACTTTGAATACTGTGTGCGATTCTGGGCCCCACAATTTAAGAAGAAAGGTCCTTGAATTGCCCCCAGAGGAAGACAACCATGCTGGTGAAGANTTCTCCCTGCGATCCAGTGATAGGATGCATGGGAATGGTTCAAAGCTGCATCAGAGGAGGTTTAGACTTGACATTAGGAAATATTTCTTTACTGAGCAGGTAGTCAAACCCTGAAACGGGCTTCCTGGAGAGGTGGTCAATGGCCCAAGCCTGCCAGTGTTTAAGAAGCATTTGAGCAATGCCCTTAACAGCATTCTTTAACTTTTGGTCAGCATTGAAGTGGTCAGGCAGTTGGACTGGATGATTATTGTATGTCCCAAGTGAAATATTCTATTCTATTCTATTCTATTCTATTCTATTCTATTCTATTCTATTCTATTCTATTCCATTCCATTCCATTCCATTCCATTCCATTCCATGTCTGGGGCTACAAGGAATGTCTGAGGCTTCTCACTGAGGATGAGGCAAAGGAAAACTGTCTCCTTGCCTACAGGAGGTATGTGCTGGTTGAAGAGCTATGTTACCATGTTAAAGGAGCGGCAGGAGGTCAGACATCTGCACAGCATCAGAGATAATGAGAAAAACATTCTCTCTCCTGCAGAGACAAGCCCAAGCTCTGAATTATACTGAAGGAGGGGCAGCCAGTGTCTGCATTTATCAGGTTGGGAAATGGAGACTACCAGAGGCTGAAAGCTTGTGATACCTAGCACTGGGAGGATGGGTCTTCCTTTGCCAGCAGAACTGCAACTACAGAATAGGTTCTATAGTTCTGCATCTGATTGTAGATGAGGGGCTGGGAGCTCTGTCCAATGAAGTATCAGTGGTGGCTGCACCTGAACTATGCAGCAACAACAGGGGGAAGTGGTGAGTCATTGTAGTGGGAGATTCCCTTCTGCAGGGGAGATGTCAACCTGACCTGCTGTACAGGGCAGTTTACTGCTTGCCAGTAGCTCAGATTCAGGATATTAATGAGAGACTGCCAAGGCTTGTCCAGTCCTCTGACTATGATACCCTGTTGCTCATCCACATAAGAACCATGCTGTGATACTGACAGAGATGCTGCTTTTCTAATACAAGGGTTTATAAATATTTCTTTTATCGTATTTTCTTTCCTGCATACTTTTAATTATAGAACAGTAACAACTTCACCCAGTTTAAGGGTGTCACTGACAGCACTATCAATGCCTATGTTAAACAAGCACTTGGATCTCTCTTCTTTGAGGAAAAGGGGGATGGACATAGAATGGGGAGATGGGACATTTCTCCCCTCAGAGGCCACAGAAAACATGTACATGTGTTTGTCAATCTAGGATGCCAGTAAAAAAAATGCAATAAACCTTATTTCTTTGTGGCAAGCCATGAATAAATCTGATTAAAATAATTATAAAGTTTCTTAGTTGTAGGCAAAGAAATAAGTCATGAGGAACTTGATTATTTATTATGACCATGCATTTCTCAATGGTCACATCAGATAAGGTGTAATTTCTCAATCTATTTCAAGTATGCCACACTGATGTCAAGACTATGTTCATAGACTGAAATTGCATAACACAAATTAGAAATAAATAACCTAACTTTAAGATTTGTATGTGATAACTGTTCAACACTGGAAAGTAAATCTCTCTCAATCAAATAAAAGTCACGGTACTGTTTAAAAATAAAGCAGTTACATGGAAAGCTAGTGAAAATACTTTTTCCTCTACAGATTTTTTTAATTTCATGCATTTGACAGGACTGCATAAGTGGTGGACATCTTTTGTTTGGGGTGCATTTCCCCTACACACAACAAAAAGAGAACCCAAATTTGAGAAGATATAAAAATTGGACTTCTTATAGTCACAGGCAATGGTAAAAAGTCTGAGGCCATAAAAAATACCTAAATCCTGAGAACAGAGAAAAACATNTACTGGCAGCTGTACTTGTCTTCCTGGGTAAACACAGCCAGAGCCAAATGACCCCTCTCATGAGATCGCAGACCCTGCATAGACATCAAAACCCGGTCACACTGGCTGCAGTGGTAGCCCCCAGGCCTGGTTTCATCTTCCAAGGATGCTCCAGATTCAGCTTCTGTAAATTCCACAGGGTCTTTGGCTCCCTCAAAACCCTCTGGAGTTGTTCTTGAAGAATCTTCAGCTTCCTGCTAAAAAACACATAACCCCCCCTAAAGCCATCAATTCTCTCTCCCTTCTGTCCATCAGTCTCTCCTATGTATTAACTTTAATATCTCTTTCCCACTGCATTCACTTTCTAAAGGTATCCTTACCATACTCCACTGACTTTATGCATGAGTTGTCTTTAATTATATATATATGCATATACATTAAAAAACAAATGGCCTATATTTTAGTCCCTTTCCTAAGTGTTAATCAGCACAGCACACATTTTGCAGCAACATTAAAACTGAAAAGCATATTTATATCATTTTTTGGGTCTTGTATTTTAATTTTTGTTCTCTGCTGTTGAGCAAGTAGTATCTACTTGCTCAAAAGATGATATTGACTCCCCATAAACTTTACTTGAGAAGCAGAGAAAGAGCAGGAATCATTTGATAGAAAGGAAGCACCCCATTCTGTCAGTAGTATTGGATAAGCTAAAGGAAGGACAGTGGAAACTCTTAGGTACAACTGTTTAGACTCTGATGGACTCAGCAACTTTACAAAGCATACAGTCGATATCATGAAATAGGCATGTTTTAGGTCACACAGAACACAGAATGAGATTTTGCTGAGTACTCACTGCAGCAAGAAAAGGAGAATTGCATAACCAGATCCTGCAACCTTACTGCACCTGAACTCTCCCTGTACAGTTTGTCCTCAGACATGCTAGGTGGGCTCCATTTGCATAGGGAGGAAACAGCAGCACATTTACAATTAACCACTTAAATTGGACACCTGACTCAGCTGGATATTTGAATATGTATTTGCAGCACTATAATTTCACTTTTGCATATGGGTTGGAGAAAAAAAAAAAAAGGAAAAAAAGCCCCCACACCTTAAGAGTCTAAGAAAGCAGAAAAGTAGCCCAGAACAGAACAGCTGACAGAGATGCTCCTGCTCATAAATCAAGTCTTTCAGTCATCTGTGATATCAATTCCTTTGTGTCAAATAAGCAATGAGAATTAAATAGTTTTTGTGCTCCTGATGAAGAGCAGAAGAAGGTCAAAACATATTAAACAAATGTGCTGCAGAAACATGAAGAATTAGATTAGAATGTCATATTTAACTGTTCAGAATGCCCAATCCAAAACCCATTTGTCTCCATGGGAGCCCTCTATGGGCTTTCAGTTAGGCCTTAATATCAAATACAAAATGCTGCCAGTTGACAGAATTCTTACCTTTACTGTAAGTGGCACAGAAGAAACATTACCATACTGGACATGCTTACGGAGATGATTACAGATGGCTCGGAGTGTTGGATGAACTTCCACACAAAATTTACATTTGTAGCCTACTACTTTCCTCTCCTTAGGGTTTGAAGCATCTTCCAAGTGTCCAAAAGCCTATTGAAGCATACAAGTATTAAACAGTTACACTAATGTAAAATTGAAATATGTTTTGAATATCTCACTTTTAGGAATATACTCAGACTAGCGAAATAATCTTTAGTGCACACATATGTATTGGGTCTAGCTGACATGGAGTTCTTTTCCCCATAGTAGCCCTCCNCTTCAATGTCAACCAATGTAAAAAATAGCCATGCTAGTCTGTGCTTCTGTTGAAAACAAGCCATAACTTACTTGTGCCTGAAAGCAGAGACAAAGGAGCAATACTGGCAGCTGTACTTGTCTTCCTGGGTAAACACAGCCAGAGCCAAATGACCCCTCTCATGAGATCGCAGACCCTGCATAGACATCAAAACCCGGTCACACTGGCTGCAGTGGTAGCCCCCAGGCCTGGTTTCATCTTCCANAAATCAAATTGAGTGTGCTCTCCTTCAATGTCAACCAATGTAAAAAATAGCCATGCTAGTCTGTGCTTCTGTTGAAAACAAGCCATAACTTACTTGTGCCTGAAAGCAGAGACAAAGGAGCAATACTGGCAGCTGTACTTGTCTTCCTGGGTAAACACAGCCAGAGCCAAATGACCCCTCTCATGAGATCGCAGACCCTGCATAGACATCAAAACCCGGTCACACTGGCTGCAGTGGTAGCCCCCAGGCCTGGTTTCATCTTCCAAGGATGCTCCAGATTCAGCTTCTGTAAATTCCACAGGGTCTTTGGCTCCCTCAAAACCCTCTGGAGTTGTTCTTGAAGAATCTTCAGCTTCCTGCTAAAAAACACATATCCCCCCCTAAAGCCATCAATTCTCTCTCCCTTCTGTCCATCAGTCTCTCCTATGTATTAACTTTAATATCTCTTTCCCACTGCATTCACTTTCTAAAGGTATCCTTACCATACTCCACTGACTTTATGCATGAGTTGTCTTTAATTATATATATATGCATATACATTAAAAAACAAATGGCCTATATTTTAGTCCCTTTCCTAAGTGTTAATCAGCACAGCACACATTTTGCAGCAACATTAAAACTGAAAAGCATATTTATATCATTTTTTGGGTCTTGTATTTTAATTTTTGTTCTCTGCTGTTGAGCAAGTAGTATCTACTTGCTCAAAAGATGATATTGACTCCCCATAAACTTTACTTGAGAAGCAGAGAAAGAGCAGGAATCATTTGATAGAAAGGAAGCACCCCATTCTGTCAGTAGTATTGGATAAGCTAAAGGAAGGACAGTGGAAACTCTTAGGTACAACTGTTTAGACTCTGATGGACTCAGCAACTTTACAAAGCATACAGTCGATATCATGAAATAGGCATGTTTTAGGTCACACAGAACACAGAATGAGATTTTGCTGAGTACTCACTGCAGCAAGAAAAGGAGAATTGCATAACCAGATCCTGCAACCTTACTGCACCTGAACTCTCCCTGTACAGTTTGTCCTCAGACATGCTAGGTGGGCTCCATTTGCATAGGGAGGAAACAGCAGCACATTTACAATTAACCACTTAAATTGGACACCTGACTCAGCTGGATATTTGAATATGTATTTGCAGCACTATAATTTCACTTTTGCATATGGGTTGGAGAAAAAAAAAAAAAGGAAAAAAAGCCCCCACACCTTAAGAGTCTAAGAAAGCAGAAAAGTAGCCCAGAACAGAACAGCTGACAGAGATGCTCCTGCTCATAAATCAAGTCTTTCAGTCATCTGTGATATCAATTCCTTTGTGTCAAATAAGCAATGAGAATTAAATAGTTTTTGTGCTCCTGATGAAGAGCAGAAGAAGGTCAAAACATATTAAACAAATGTGCTGCAGAAACATGAAGAATTAGATTAGAATGTCATATTTAACTGTTCAGAATGCCCAATCCAAAACCCATTTGTCTCCATGGGAGCCCTCTATGGGCTTTCAGTTAGGCCTTAATATCAAATACAAAATGCTGCCAGTTGACAGAATTCTTACCTTTACTGTAAGTGGCACAGAAGAAACATTACCATACTGGACATGCTTACGGAGATGATTACAGATGGCTCGGAGTGTTGGATGAACTTCCACACAAAATTTACATTTGTAGCCTACTACTTTCCTCTCCTTAGGGTTTGAAGCATCTTCCAAGTGTCCAAAAGCCTATTGAAGCATACAAGTATTAAACAGTTACACTAATGTAAAATTGAAATATGTTTTGAATATCTCACTTTTAGGAATATACTCAGACTAGCGAAATAATCTTTAGTGCACACATATGTATTGGGTCTAGCTGACATGGAGTTCTTTTCCCCATAGTAGCCCTCCCAGTGCTGTACTTTGCATTGGGAGCTGGAAGGTGTTTAGAGCACCCCAGTGTTTTGGCTACTGCTGAGCAGTACTGACAGCATCAGCACTGTCTCAACATTTCCCCCCCCACTTTCAAAGACCCTTAGGCTGGGGGTGGGCAAGACTCTGGAAGGAGATATAGCCAGGACAGCTGGCCCAAACTGACCAAAGGGTTTTTCCATACTATATGACATCTGCTAAGATATAAAAGCTAAGAGAAAGGAGTGGTGGAGGGGACACATGGGGAGGGAGGAAATTTGTGTTGTCTTCCAGAGCAACAACTAGACATGCTGAAGTCCTGCTTCCTGGGAAGTGGCTGCACATTACCTGCTTATGGGAAGTAGAGACTAAATATTTTGTTTTCCCTTGCATATGTGTGCAGCCTTTGCTTTTGCTTTATTAACCTGCCTTTATGTTGACCCACAAGTTCTTTTCCATCTTATTTTCTTCCCCCTGCCCTGATGAAGAGTGGGAGTGATAGAGTAGCTTGGTGGACCCCTGGTGTCCAGACAAGGTCAACTCACTACAACATTCTATTGTGCAAAACTTCAACCTCAATTTGCACTGGCTTCTATTTAAGCCCTCAAAATAGGTGGATATGTGCACAGAAAAAAATTTGAGTTTCTGCATATTAGCAGTCCCCTATAAGACCATTCATATTTAACTTACAATACCAAGCCATGGTCTTTCATGGTTCCCTCTCCCCTCCCTCAACTGTATGTTTTTCTACAGCAAGTAGTTACTCCAGATGGGGAGAAAGGTACAGAAAAGAGCAGCAGAATTTGATCATCTGTCCACAGGAATACTTGCCCAAAGCTTGAAGTTATTGGATAGACGTACATAAACATCAAGTTCTTTACCAGAAAATGTACTGAAATAGATAAGCTTGAGAAAGGAATTGCTATGTTATTTCAAAGTACATTGATGAGCAGTGGAACAGGATATTTGCTAAAAAAATCGATGAGAAAACAAACAGCAGCCTTGCAAAAGATACAGATAGCCATCCATAAGGGTGGGAGAAAGGAAGAAAGATAGGGAAAATCCTGAAGGAAACAATTGGAAGGAGCAGAGCTTCCCGTGGAGACTAGGTGGAAAATGAAGAAAATTAAAGCAGAATATGTAACTGATTTATAGAGCCCATTGACACACTGAGTCACCCATTAACCTGCATTCATCTGACTGTTAAAGTGAACGTGCAAGTGGGTATTAGTAATAAGGAGCCTCTTGGGGTATAGAAGAACAGCTTTTGGTTTGTTTTTTCTCCCTGGGGAGAGGAAGCAGAGAAGGAGACCAGACACACAGATCCTTACCCTCTCTTGTTTAAAATCTGTAAAAGCACCATCTGCATATTTCTGCTTGCTCAAAAGCTGTTTCCTCCTCTCCTGACGTTTGGCACGCTTCTGCAATTCCTCATTGTGACTATTCAAGTGTGCAGTCAGCTCTGCCATGCTATGCAATTTAGTATCACAGCGCTTGCACTGGTAGACAGCATTATAAGAGCCTGTACCATTTCCCAGTATGGTAAAGTCTGTCTTCAAATCCTTGCTGTGGTGATCAGTGTAATGCATGCACAGCAACTCTGCTGTGCTGAAGGACAGCTTGAAACATTTTATGCATCTGAAGGGAAGCCACTCAGTTTCCTGAGCTTTGCTCTCCACTTCAAACTTTTCAAAGTTATTCCTTTCCTCAGCTGGACTCGACTTTTCTTCTTCATCAGCATACACAGCAGTGAAGTAGCCCCCCAGCTTGCTCACCTGCTGCTTCTTAGGGAAAACACCAGGGTGACGCTTCATGTAGTGGGACACAATACCTTTCTTGCTAAAAGACTGAAAGGAACAGAGCGAGCACCTCTTCTTTTCCACAGCCCTCCTCAGCTCCTCACTTAACTGAGGAGTGTCCTCTTTAAGAGGAGATGGAATGATCACTTTATTGGGTTTGTCACTTACTGTCCTGGAGGCTGCTAAACAATGAGTGTAGTAAGCATCAATGTCATGTCTTTTCTGGTAGTGTGCTGCAAGCCCTTTGCGGATGGGGTTGGTGTAGGAACACAGAGCACACTTGAAGAGGTTGTTCTTGCCTTCTGGTTGTGCCCGAACATTATTATGTTTGATGCGGTAGTGCCTGGCTATCCCCTTCCGTGTGGAACAGAAATATTTGCAGAGCTGACACCGAAACACTGTGTGAGACACTAAGTGAGAACTGGAGAAATGAGGTGCTGGGATAGAGATTTCTCCAACACTATCAGCAGCAATTTCTGAGGTGGCCTTGATTTTAGTTATCATGTCTGGCTCCACTGAAGCAGGCAACTTTGGTGGTGACTTAGCAAAAACATCAAATTCAGGTTGATCATGGTATTTCTCATAGTGAATTTTGAGCTTCTCCAGTGTGCCATGGGTGTAAGGGCATAGTTTGCACCTGTATGCACCATAGCCTTGCTTGAAAATCCTATTCATCTCTTCTATGTCATTCTGTGCAATGTCATTCGACTGTTCCACATCATGCACAAAGTCTTCAGCAGTGACCTTTACTGATGGATGCCGTTTCTGGTAATGTGTGAGGACACCATGAATGCGTGTGTTAATGTATGGGCAATGTCTGCACTTGTACACAGCCCCTGGGTTAATGTCTATGTCCTGTGCAAAGTCAGCAGCTTTCACTTTCATGCCAGGATGCTTTTTGCCATAATGTGTCAGGAGGCCATGCAAGTTATTGTACTCAGACTGGCAAACTGTACACTGATATGGAGTGGAGGAGATGGCAGTGTTTGCAGAAGTCATCTGAATAGTTTTTTCATGGCTGAGGTCTTCCATGTCCTGGTCCATCTGTGATAGTACCTGGTTTTCAGAATTAATCCTGGCCCTAACTTCATCAAGTTGTGTGCCAATTTTCTTAGCAGCATCTTTCCCCTTAATGATTTCTAACAATACAGATTCATCCCCATTCATTGTCCAAGGATGAAAAGCCTGGTAGTGATTAGTAATGTCCCTAATGGAAGATGCTTCAAATATGCAGTCTCTGCATTTATAGGTCTTTGCCTCTGTTGACATCACTAGGGTAGGAGGGGAAGGATCTGGACCTGCCCAGAGTTTACTTGTCATATATGTATAGTCAACATAATGTTCAGGATGTCTCCTTTGATAATGGTCAAGCAAACCACTGGGTTCGGTATGCGAATAAATACACCATTCACAGTGATAACCAGCTTCTATCAAGCCATCCAAAAATGCCCATCTCAGAATGGATGTGACCGTGGCCTTCAGATTTGGGTGGTCTTTCTTAATATGCTTTCTCAATGCATAGAAATAAGGTGATGTGTAGCTACACTGCCTGCACTTGAGAGCTCTCAGCTTTGTCTTGTCCTGTTCAGTGCTGGAGGTGTGAGCAGGCAGGCTGCCAGATGATTTCTTCTGGTTACGATCACAAAGGCTTCTAATGGTGGCTGTGTGCTGCCTAATCACATCTGCACTGGCCTTGAAATCACGATGCTTCTTTTGATAATGAATGAGCACACCTTTTACCGTCCGGTTTCCATAATCACAGTGCTGGCAGAAAAACATTTCATTCTCAGAGGGATTCACAGAGTTTTCAGAACTGCCCTGGCTCAACTGCTGCACTGACACTGGCATTTTCTGAATCCCAGGTGGCAGCTCACCAGCCTTCATCATTGCCGCAGTAGGGAGTGCCTGCCTGATGTACTTGGCAGTGACCTTTATTTCTGGATGTCTTTTCTGGTAGTGGACAAGCACTCCCACAACTGAACGATTGCTGTATGAACAGTGTTTGCAATAGTAAAGTTCAGGAGCAAGGTCTGGGAGCAATGATGGGGAAGGTGGAGGTTGAGAAGACAAGTTGGACAGTTTGGGGGACACAAACACTCCCATCTCAAAAGACATTTGAGCTGGAGCAGAGTCCTTGTCTACAGATGCTATATGCATAGTCTTCTGAATTCTGAAATATGATGCTTTTTCTTCAGGGTGTTTTTTCTGGTAATGCACCAGAACTGAATGCATGTTAGGGCTTGCAAATGAGCACACATCACAGTCGTAAAAAATCACAGAACTGACTGAAGATGCCTTCTGATTTTCATATTCAAGACTAAAAGTCTTTGTGGCACTTTTGTTACAACTTGCTGGCACAATAGTCCCATGAGCCACAGGGGTGGAGGTTGCCATAGCTTTTGGAGCAGAATTCAAGATCTCTCTCAGTGTTTGAGATTCTGAGTTTAGTCCTTCTTGCTGCTCAACAACATAGCTTGAAAATAGCATCGCATTGTTAATTTTCACTGTTGGATGCATTCTTTGGTAATGTGGCATCAGGCTTCTAACATTTGGGCTAGTGTAAGAACAGAAGTGGCAGTGGTAGATCAGATCAGAGTGATCAGAGTTCAATACATTCATAGCTTCAGGGTGATGCTCTCCATAGTGTTGCTGAAGGTCTTCAAAGTTTCTATAGTCAATATAACATTCAAGACATCTGTATACTGCACTATGATCATTTGGATCCAAGATATACTTAAAGCTGAATTTTATGTAGGGATGCATCCGTTGGTAGTGGGTGCTAACACTCCTGGCAGATTTGTTGCTAAAATCGCAGTGTTTACAATAGTAAGACCTGCCAGAGTCATTAATCTCCACATTTTCATTGTCCTGATCAGGGTCATTTGTATTTGGCTGGCTTCCTAAAACAGAGGCATTAGAGCTCTGATGATTTTTCATGTTAATAGAAGAAAAATAATCTTCCTCATCTTCAGATAAAGTGAGCTCGATTTCTGCTCCATTGATGGAATTATAATCATGATGCATGTTTCTGAAGTTTGCATCCTTCTGGGAATCATTAGTATCTCTCCCCCACATTTGCTGGGGTGCATAAGAACTAGAAACCTCCACCATTGGTTTTGCTTGTTCTTCTTCTCTGTCTAATTCCACTTCTATCTCCACCTCGTCTTCCTCCTCTTCCTCATCCTCTACAGTAATCACAGCATCTTCTTGCTGCTTGTTTTGGTTTATTTTGCTCTGCAGGTTGCTTGCTATTTCATCAATTCTAGTTCTTTTCTTCACTGGTGAGAGATCCAAAGGGCAGTCATTTGACACCTTTCGAGCAAGCTTAGCCACAAAGTTATTTTTAGACAGGAGACCAAGAATTGAGGTCTGGCTTTTCTTCACTGTGCTGACTGAGGTGAGACCATCTGCCTCATTCTCTTGTGGCGTGTTAGATGGCAGTCCATCATATTTTGGTAAGTTGTCACAAAATGAGTGTTTATGCTGCTGATGAACTCTGAGGCCTTTCAAAGTAGTGGTAGAATAGTTACACATTGTGCACTTATAAGGATGCTGTGAATGGGGTTGAGGCAACTGCTGCTGTTGCTGCTGCACTGTTTCCATCATCCCAGCTGACTTTCTTCCATTTATATTTCCGCTTTCATAAGAAACCATGTTATCATTCAAAGAGGAGACAATGCTTTCACTCTGAGAATTCACAGTGTCCCAGTCTGATATTGTACCTGTGTGACATTGCCTATGAGCTCCAAGCTTTAATGAACTCTTACAGGCAAAAGGACATTCATTGCATTTGTATACAATTGTCTTCCCAGACAGGTGGATGTTCTCAATGTGACGGGAGATGCTTCGGCGGTGCATTGTGAGGAAAGGACAAAAAGGACATTGGAACCTGTTCATGTATCTTCTAAAGGGAATCCCTTTCGTTTCCAACAGTTTGTTCCCATCAGATCTTATCAGCTGCTCTGCAGATATTCCTGAAGTCTGGTTGTCCACTGAATTCAAGCCACTCTTGCTGTCCACTTCATTTAGCTCTTCGTCTGAGCTGGAGTCATTTAGCATACTGCTTGTTTTCAAGTCAGCAGAATTTTTCATGTCAGCAACTCCGTAGTGGGATCTGTCAGACAAATTAACTATGTCCAAGTTGTGAGGTAATTTAGACTTCATTTTACAATAAGACACAGAAGAAAACTTAAAGGATACAGAAGAGTTGGGCCTGATAAGGGAATTGCTCGTAGAGCTTCTGACATTTGAAACATCAGCATTCAATGTATCACATCCTGTCATATTCGTAGATATATAAGTAGAGTTTGGGGAGGCATTCTGGACACTCTGCATATCAGGCACACTCGTTCTGTCTTGTTCCTCCCTCAAAGTTGACAATATTTTTACCATGCTGTGGTGCTTCTTCATCATATGATCACACCAGTGCTCCATTTGAGGTGTCTGGTAACTGCACCATTCACAGCAAAAGTTGCCTCTGGACTTTGTTAGAGATTTGATCATTGACTCTAAAATGCTCTTTTCTACCACCTCTTCAGGCAATTCCTTGCAGGGTTCCTGCACTGGCACAGAGGCAGGTGTCAATTCAGATACAGCAGAGGCAGTAGTAGGAGTTAAACTCTCCTTGGCATTGTTTTTGTGATACATTTTCTGGTGCTTAATAATCCTTGCACGCCTTGGTGATTTGTAGGTGCAGAACTGGCAAGAGAAAACTTTGCCAAATCCTTCATGCATCATGATGTTATAATTTAAGGATCCAGCACTGTGTGACACTACAGAGCTCTCCCCAGTCTGTGCTCCATGAACCTTTCGAGTGTGCTCTATGAGGAGGTTTTTAGATCGGAAGTAACGCACACAGAATTTGCACTGGAAAAACTTGTTGGTTGGTTTAGGATTTGAAGCCATATGCTGACCATAAAAACTTTGACTCTGTCTATAACAACTTCTAGTTCCCATCTGAGTTGTTGTATTTTGCCCTAAAATAAGAATTAAAAAGTAAATATGTAAATAAGTAAAATTAGACTATTTCCCCCACCTACCCTGTATGCATATGAATACACACACATCTTGAACACATTAATCACACTAGAATTCCCTCATTTATTTATTATTAGACCTGTGCATACAAGAATGGTCAGAAAACTAACAGATGGTAGGTAATTTGGGATAGAGAATTCCCAGAATAAGCTTCTTGAAATAAAATGGTCCACTAATAAAGTTGAAAACTTCTAGAGCTCATGGTAGTGTAAAGAACGTAAAAGAAGCAATATTTTAAAACATATGAAAAATAGCACGACAACAAATCCACACATTTGCATTTACAGAAAAATTCTGTCTGTAACTAAACATCATCCACTTCACTACTATGGTGATAAAGGTAAAAATTTTTAAAAACACACTGAAACATACCAATTAAAATGAACTTAAATAAGTCACATGAGATAGGGGCTTGGGGCTGAGTTTTACCTGCTATTTCATCTGCAGTTGTAAATTCATCCTTTACAAAAGAAAATTCTATCTCAGTCTGGTTGCTAGCATTCATGGAACCAGACCTCAGCTGGCTAAGGTTTTCCTCAGAGACATCTGTTGGCTGCAGAAAAGCAGTATGAACATCCTGAATGTGAGCTTTTAGGTCTTCATAGGATGGAGCTTGGAAATCACAGCCATCACACTGCAGCACTTCCATGATGCAAGAATTATCTTTTGCATTTGAAAATTCTGCAAGAAAAACGAGGAAAGGAGAAGAAAAGAGGCAAGGATTTGTTTTGGTATTGCCTGTTTGATTGAGTTACAGAGAGATTTTTGTTTGTTTATACAGAAATTCCCTTCAGTGAATTCTGAAAATATATTAACCCCAAGCTTCCTATCACTATTGTCCTGGTTTCAGCTAGGATAGTTAATTTCTTCTCAGTAGCTGACTCAATGTCTCAAGGACTTAATTATTTCCAGAAATTCCATAATTACTGCAGTCTAAAACTCAACATTGAAAAGGCATCAAAATAATTTTGAGTTAAAGAAAGACCTATCTAGGTAACTTGCAGGTTGCTGTTAGCAATGCTACAGTCAACCATCTGACAAATGACTACTGTTCCAATGGACTTTGTCCTCTAGGCTTTTCCATTACTCAGGAGAGAACTGTTGTTAGGAAGTCTGTTTCCCTAGCAGCTATATGCTACAAGAACAACCACATTATTCCCAAATATTCATTCACTGAAACTTACAAACAGACAACAGTGGTTTCTGCTTCTATAAGACTCACTCTAACCTTCTTGGAATCTGAGAAAGTCCTGTCAATTTTACTAGCAGCTATTTAAAAAACCCCAACTTTAAAATGAAAACATTTTCTTTTCAAAATATTCAGTAGAAAACATAAACATAATTGCAAAGTGACATCTAAATATGTATATTGAAAATAGAATATTATACATTGGAATTATTTCCACCAAACACCAAGAACATCTCCACTTTTAGTTATAACTCTGTAAGAGTTCCATTACCGTTTGTCATTGGGGACGTATCTTTGATGGGATAGGAGTTTGAGGAAGGGATGGGCAGTAAAAAGAATAAGAATACTACAAAAATACAATGGAAACATAAATAACAGTGATCTTCATAAACACTTCATGACTTCATGATTAATCGCAAACCTCTGTATACTGTAATGTACAAAGTAACAAAATTTGAGTTCAGTATGTGACCAATTAATTCCATTTCACAAAACTCTGGAGTGGAATTTATCACTAGACTCTTAGCTCATGTACTGCCATAAACAAGAGGACAGACAAAATTCAAGAAATGCAGAAGGCTGAGACCCTCCTGCCCTGTACAGCAATTGGGTACAAAAGCAACCTATTATTTTAAAGTGATAAAGTGATTTATTAAGTTTCCCACACATTGCACTGGGACAAGATAACCTAGGAGTTGTAGAGGTCCAAGACACAATAGCAGAGAAAACCATTATAGTGTGAAAATTCCATTTTTTACTGTAAAATATAAAACTATTTCTATAGTAGGATGAAAATCTGCCGCAGGCAAAAGTCTTAATTCAAGGAATTTTATTTCATTTAGTTTATTGTCAACTTCTTTCTGCCCTTCCTTATTTCTTACTCATCATCCTTCACTGCTCTTTGCTTCTAACTGCTCTGCTCCAGTGTGGGTTCTACCATGGGCCAAAGTTCCTTTTGAGGGTGTATATGCTCCTGCGTGGAGCACCTCCTTTCAAGAGTGAGTCTCCTACCTCTATTGGCAACTATCCTTAAATATGTTTGAGCAGGGGCACCATATGGTCCTCTGATTCTTTGAAGGTTTGGCTCTCAATGGGTTCTCTCAAATTTTTTCAGAAGTGGCTGGTACTGTCTGTCCATGGCCTCCTCCCACAGTGCAGCTCTTTGCTACCAAAACCCAGACATCTATGTTCAATATAAAACCCGAGGGCACAAAGAGAGGACGCTGCATAAAATAATGCCTTTTCATATAACCTGCTAAAATAAACTTCTGGCCAGTCTATTTCTGGACAGTGAGCACACAGACACTTCACATATTTAATCTACATTATTGTACTCACTGCAATATCTGTTCCCCATCACCCCCAAAAACAAACAAACAAAAAAAAAAAACCACAATCAAACAAAAAAAAGGAAAAAATGGTGCACCAGGTATTTTTCAGTTAGCAAAACTGCAATAATTAAGATACTCCAGCTCTTATTTGCAACCACCAGATCAAACACTGGAAGAGGTTACTATGTGTTCGGAGACCAAATTACAGTAGTGAGTGAAGCACCACACTGTGTCTTCGTTATCCCAATCCATTAGACCTGAAAACATTCACTTTTCTCATTGTGCAAATGACTCCTGCATTTAGAGCATTTCACAGAAAAGCAGTTAATTTATTTTTCACTATCTGTAACCCAAGCTTAGTTCTCTCATCTCAAACAAGTCACAGCTCAGCTGAATGTGTTTATCACTTGTAAGCCTCTGCTTCACTGAAGCTTTGACACACTAAGCCACCCTACTCCTCTGAATTTTGCAAGTAGTCATTTAAGTTCAGACAACTGTACACAGTGGCTCATAGTTTCTTACCTGTGATCAACATGGCCTCACTTTGTCTCAGATTCATCTCTGTTATACAAGATTCTTTTTTCCCTTGGATGATACAAAACCCCAAAACACCATTATCTAAGCACCATTATACTTCTTTTCTATGATTTACCTCCCCTCCCTGTCATAGTTTAGGAATGGTACTCCCCAAGATTCTCCAAATCATGTGCCACTCTCTCTTGCTCCCCCACTTTTTTCTTCCTCCTTCCACTTGTGGCAGGATGGAGAGAAAAATCAGAGGCACAAAAGGCAAAGGACGCAGGTTGAGATAAGGACAATTTACTGGAAAGAGCAATGAGAGAAGAAAACCAACAGGAACAGCAACAATACTAATGACAGAGCACAAGAAACAATTTTCACAGAAAAGCCACTGACAATCAACAATGCCAGATGACTCCCTCCACCATGTTTACTTGACTGGAAGGAACCCCTTCTCCTCAGAAGAGAGTCCTTTTCCCCTGCCCCCAGCAATGGCATGAGGTTGTGCAGAATAACCTCTGTGTCCTAACCTTGCCAGGTCCCAGCTACTGCAAAAATTAACCCAGTCCTGAATGGAACCAGGACATTATCCACCCCTTATTCTATACCATCNGATATCGATATCGATATAGATATCGATATAGATATCGATATAGATATCGATATAGATATCGATATAGATATCGATATAGATATATAGATGTATATATATGTTTCCTAGCCATGCCCTCTCTCAGCTAATGCAAAAGTTATCCCTGTCCTGGACAGAACCAAGACAATCCCCAGTAGTATCTGTTCTCCTTTTCTGTCAAAATAGCACCTTTTCTTCCTGAACAATTATTTGCAAATATCTCCAAAAGTAACTTTAACTCTAGTAATATAAATGTGTTTATTAATTCCAGCAATACAATCTTACACAGTCCTATGGACTCAATCAAAACAGTCACCTCTCAGTAGGAAACTGGGGAAGTAGAAAGGAGATCTCCCTCAAATCTGCCATTTTCATCCCTTGGGAGTAATCTTTCTTACAATAGAAGACACTCCACTCCCCTGACAAATTCCAAAGTTCTTTGTTCATCACCAGCCAGCACACCTGCATCAGAAAAGGCTGGCAGCAGATACACCTTTCAACACAAAGACTGTAGCCATGTCTTTTAAAATATGTTCCCTGAAATCTCCATCATGTAGAAGAGAGGGGAGGGATCTCTCATCTTTAAACTTGGTTCCTTAAGAAACAAAACAAAAACCTTTATTTGTGTCTTTAGGGAAACTTTAAGCCAGTTTAAAAGTAAGAACCAAAAGGAGGGAGTAAAAAAAGACAAATTGATGTTTTTAACAAGATAAATATAACCTCTTAAGCCTAGTACAATAAGAGTTAAAAACCAACAATCATCATTAGTCTATACTATTAACATTCTTTAATATTCTGGCACTGTTGAGAAAAGAGCCAGCAACCCTGAGGATAGCTTCAGAAAAATCTCTAACCCTTCAGCTACAAAGTAAAATAAAGGGCTGAGAGATTAGTAATAGCTACTGATTATGTCATGGGTTGCAATGTAAAATGTAATCAGGGGTGTGTTATTCTATTACCATCTGGGAGAGGGAGTGTGGTGTTATCTTCTGTTGATAAGCCAGCTGATAATAAACCAGCAAGAGCAGTTTCCTTATCTCTTCCACAACCCATTCTCCCTCCAGAGATAACTCTTTTATTAATGAGCCATTAAGTCCACTGA
>VZTB01007832.1:94184-235193 GCA_013397245.1 Thryothorus ludovicianus | reverse complement strand
TTCCTCCTTTTTTTTTTTTTTTTTTTTTTTTTTAAATATTGTTTTTTTTTTTTTTTTTTAAGAAGTGGCAATTGCCGTGAGCTGCTGGGCCAGATGAATGCCCACGGCCATGGGGTTGCACGGAGATGCTCAGGCTCTCACCTGGCTGCAGAGTAAGTGCCCAAGGTGCAGAGGTGCTGCCCGGGAGGGAGCAGGGCAGGGGCACAGGGGGGAGGTGGCACGGCTCGGAGCGGTGCCCTCACCTGCCGGTGGGAATCCCGGGGAGCTGCGGGCTCTGCTGTGGATGAGAGGGACCCGCTGGTCACCCTGGGGCTCCACGGCTGGCTGGGTGGGACTTTGGATGAGGAGGGGAAGCAGGGATGAAGGTTCTATCCCGATGTGGAAGCCCCCTCTCCTGGCGGAGCTGGCCAAAGGGACTTGGGGTCCAGCTTACTCTGATGGGCCTTGCAGAGAGAAATTCATTGCTCTGCTCCTGCCCTCCGGGACAAAGATTCCATCCCTTGGTGCTGGGAGGAGAGGGGCTCTGGGGATGCCCTGGGGAAGCAGAGCAGTGCAAAGAGTGGAACAGGGCCGTGAGGGACTTTTCTCCTCCAAGCCTGAGTCCCATCCTGCCTGCACCAAGCCCTGGTCCCAAGGGAAAAGCCTTGCCAGGTAATTTATAAGGTGGGTCAGGACAGTTTGGGGCTTCTGGCCCTGGACAGGTGAGTGCAATTTCCATCAGCAGCCTCCCCAAAGAAAGGCCTGTGCTTCCCTCCCTGGAGCCTGGACAGGGTCTTCAATTCTTTCCCCACAGTTCTGCTGACCAAAAGAGTTTCTTTTTTTCCTTTCTTTTTTTTTTTTTTTTTCCCGAAATTATTTATTTATTTTGTAAAATTTGTCGTAAATGCTTCGCTATTACAGAGGAGGGCAGCAGAGAGAGGCAGTAAGGACATCCTTAAATAATTTTCATTTCTCAAAATCTGCCTTTTCCTCGTCTCTCTAAGTCCAGAGTAGAGATCCTTGGGGGGTGGGAGGCACATCTGCATTGCAAATAAAAATAATAATTACAACCACCAACCAACCAACAACAAAAAAAGTAACAGCTAAGAAAAAACACTTGAAATCACGGACTTTGGGAATCAGAGATCACAGAAATTGCACTATTTATAAGGAGAGGAAAAAAAAGGCAAGAAATCCAGCGACCATGGGCCAGCCTGGCTTCCTAGAGTGTACTTTGTGTTCTCTCTCCTTTTTCCAAGGTAATTGCAGTCTGCCGAGAGGGAGTTAAATGGGATTAAAAGATCTGTGTAAGCAAAAGGACCCAGAAGAGAAGGAGGAAGGAGTGAGCCGTCCGGGCCAGGGGTGTCTGTGACACAGCTGAACCCCTTAGCGAGGCAGAGAGCCGAGCTCCTGGGAAGGATGTACCCACAAACCGGCTTATCCCCCGATTTCTGATGGATTGCCGCAAAAATTGCCCGAAAGAGACAATGCACTAAACGTGATGGAGCCGGAATCAGAGCCGGTCTCCAGACTCAGAGCTACAGCGGCAGGCAGGGGGTGAGTACAAACTCCGCTACTCCCGGCGCTGGGGAAGGGAATCCCGGGCGGGCTGGGGGTGCCGGGGAGCCGCGGGATCCCGGCATTTGGGAACGGGGTGGGGGAAGGCATTCCTCTGCCAGGGGATGATGTGAAAACTCCCGGTCTGGAGCGGAGAATGGGCTGGGAGCGGGGAGGCCACGCTGCGGAGCGGGAGAGGGGGAAATGGGGGCTGCGGTGTGCGGAGGCTCGGCGCCGGGCTCCCCCAGCCCCCCGATTCCCCCGCACCGGGAGAGGGGCTCCCATGGCCGGGAGCTGCGAGCCGGTGCAGCCCCCCGGCAGATGCAGGAGCTGGGGGATCCGCTGCCCCTCGCACCCCTCACCCCGGCCGGGCACGGGGGGATCCCAGCCCCTCCTGGGAGCAGGGGCTGCTCCTCACCCCGTCCCTCGGGCACTCGGGTACCTGGCTCCGGCCGCGCTGCTGCGGGGGCTGGGGGAGCCCGGGGGGCTGAGGTGCGCGGTGGCAGCGCTTCATGTGCTCGGCACACACAAAACGCTGCTCCCTCTCCATCCCGTGTGTGTGTGTGTGAAAAGATCCGGGCGCACACCCTGCCCGTCCCCCTCCTCCCACGGCTGCGACCAAATTTTACTGTTTTCATTGTTAAATGCGTTGTTGGTGATGGTGGTGTTGTTGTTGTTATTATTTTCCTGGGAACCCGCAAAGGGTTAATCCCGCTGGCTGCGTTGTCGGATGTACTGATGATTTACCGACACTCCCTTGGAAAGGCTGGGATTCTTCTGCCTGGCAGTTTGAAAAAGTTGTGTACAGGATCCCTCTGCTCGGCTGGGCTGGGAGATGGGGAAAGAGGGGGAACGGGGCGAGGGGATTTGGGGGCAGCCCCCCTCCACAGCCGGGGTCATCCTGGTGCCGCCCCTTTCCTAGAGCCGGAGGTGGATGAACGTGCAATTCCCTTTGGAGGCTCAGTCTGCGTGTGGAGTTACACGGAGAGCCCAGACTCCTTCCCAGGGGCTGCAGCCGCTCTCTTGATAAGTTTTCTGTGTGTTTATATAGTCACAAGGACTGAATCTCAGCGCTTTAAGGTCCTTGTGGTGCGGGGGTTTTGTTTGTGCTTGGGGTTTTTTTGGCGTAGATGTGGCTGTGGCGTGTCTGGAGGCGCTGGTAGCTGCAGCATCTCCCAGTTACACCTTTCCAGTGCTGGGCATGGTCTGGGGGCACCGCCTGGGACCGTGCAAGGGCGGCTGGCGTCAGAAAGGGAGCAGCCCAAAGGGGAGCAGCCAGATAAAGGTTCCTTTGAAAGAGCAGGAGCAGCGTGTCACAGCGAGGGGACGGGCTCCGGAGCCGGAGAGACACTTGGCACAAGGCACAGCCGCTGACAGAGCACCAGCTGCTCAGCCTGGCCCCGGGGCTGGCCGTGATCACGCTACAGATGAGGACAGGGAGATCCTGCTCGGCTCCCTGTCCCGCCTGAGGACAAATCGGAGCCATGTGAGCTCAGGTTTAGGAAGGAGGCACCCGGAGCGGGCAGCGTGGCTCCCGGCCTGCCAGGATGTGTGCCCGCTTCTGCGCCAGGGTGTCCCGGGCCAGCACAGCCCGGCCGTGGGCTCGGAGCCTTGCGGTGCCGTGGGAAATCTGCCTTGGCTCTGGGCTGGCGCCTCGGAACCAGCGCCTTTTGTTCCAGGGTCTTCCCCGGCCTGTCCCCCTCCCATGTGCTGCTCCAGCCGCTCCTCAGCAGAGGTCGCTTGCTGCCCTTCGCATCATCTCCCGAAGGGATTTTTGGTGCTGGCTTTTGATGTGATTGGCAGAGAGCCGTGCATCCCCACGGCTTCGTGCTCCCGTTGGGGCCACTGGTCTGGAGAGGGGACTCTGAGCCGGGGCTGGCATCTCCCTGGTCTCACCAGGCTGCTCTTGGGCTGGGTGAGGGCTGTGCTGCCTGAAGATTCCCACATTCCCAGCTTGTGATGGGAATGATCTGGCACATTCCTGTGTGGCACTGGGTGTCCCTCTAGTACCAGCACTCCTGCAGCTGCTTCTGGAGCAGGGCTGGTGGCTGGGGAGCTGGTGGATGTACAGGAGATCTGTGGGTGAGAGTGGGAGGGCTGGCTCCCCAGGGAAGGCACCACGGTCATGGAGTACTCTTGAAGGCTGGAGCTGCCAAAGTTTGTAAAACAAGAAGAACACAAAGTTTTATCGGCCCTTCAAGCTGAATGTGCCCCTCTTGGTCATTTCTCCTGATGCATTTTTGGCGAGCACAGGCCCCCCAAAACACAGGGGAGGGTTTGCATTCCACTGAACATGGAGCACATGTCCAGACTGTAGCACCGGTGCTGCTCTACTGCAGTTGTGTTACTTTGGCCCATTCTTTGGCCACAATCTGGCCATGGAGAAGGCTCAGTGCTCCTGGAGACCTCTGATGGGTGACAGCCTGCTGTCACAGCCCTGGGGTGTTGGCACAATGCTGCTCTGGGGCTGCCTGGCCCATCCGTGTGCTGGATGAGAAAGCTGCACACATGGTACTACAGCATCCACCAAGGTGGGTCAGCCCTGGGAAGGCCTAAAAGGGTTGGAGGGAGCCATGAATCCTTTTTATGAGGAAAAGAGGGTTGCTTGCAAGCTGAGCAGGAGGTTTGGGGACAGATTATGGCACTACTGGACAAATTCAGCAATAAGGTGGTGCGTGATGTATGTGCTGTGTGCTTGGGGGTAGAGAGGAGGCAATTACACCTGGAGATGTGTCCCATGAGGGATAGACAGCACCAGGACCACCCTGCTATTTCCATTTGTCTCTCTGAGCATGTGCTTTATTGAAATAAAAAAGCTCCAGCTTCATCCCCTTTCTGCAATGTGTTGAGGGGTTAAAATCTGCTCTGCTTAATATCTGTGTTCGTGGAGATTCTGTTATTGACTGAAGGTTGCCCAGGTTTGTGGTGAAGTGGTTGTCAGAAATCTCTGCCCAGGAACAAACACAAGGTTTGTTGTTTTTTTTCCCCTTTCCCTTTCTTTGCCAATTTGTTGGGGGCATAAGTAGAAATGATGGACACTTTCACAGAAGTACAAATGGAAACAATGGGGAATTCTACATGGCTCTGCCAAACCCCATTCACAAAATGAAGGAATGCAAAGGCGTTTGTTGGAAGGACAAAAAAGGAGTTAGATGACAGATCACGCTTAGCACTTTGCTGTTTGTCGAGGGCTCCAGTTACTGGAGAACACAAAGGCCAGGGCCAGCTCTGAGTGTTGTCACTTCACACAGCAGCAAAGTCAATATCCCAGACAGGGATGGGGAGCCAAGGGGAGGCTGAGTAATGGGTTCCTAGGAAAGATCCCCAGCTGTGAAGCTGCTGGGACCTGCCTGGGAGGGTGTTTGAGTCCTGTTAGTCTGACATCTCTCAGGTGGGGAAGCAGGCTGGGCCCAGGGGGAGCTCAGCTCTGGACAGCTCTGTGCAGGGAATGCACAGCTCCAGTTCCAGTAAGGAGGACAGGGACCAGCAGTTTGGGACTTTTCAGCCCTCTGTCTGCAGATGCCACCCTAAACCTGAGAGGACAAGGTGTGAGGTGTCTGCAGGAGGTCACCCTGGCTGTGCTGGTGCTGTCCCCATCTCCTGTGTGCTGCAGGTCAGGAGGACCCTCCTGGAGAAGTCCTAAGAGGAGCTATAGGTGCCAGATGAGCAAATACCAGGTCTCTATGGATCCAACTCTCCTGCTATGGGCAGGGACACTTTCCAGGAGACCAGGTTGGTCTAAGCCCCATCCAACCTGGACTTGAACACTTACAGGAATAGGGATTTCATTTTTCCTTACTTAATATTCATGTTTTCTAGATCACTCCGTTTTCTTAGTGTTTTTTAATTACCTTAAGAATGGATTTCTATGGGCAATATCTGTTTGCCTGCTCAATACTTTTCCTTAAAAATGTAGCTGCTGAATGGGAATTAAAAACTAAAAGTATTTCAGCTGTTTCAGAAACTTTGCCCTTATCATGCTGGAGTTTGCTGCAGTGCCTTGTGTACAAAATCCTTGCCTGGAGGTGTAAGTCAATACCTCGTTTATACTGCAGGAGAGGTCCAGCAAAGGACTGAGCAGGGTCAATATGGGGACATCTACATAGTTGTGTGTTTCCATTGCTCTTGCCAGAAACTGAGGGGGAGTAGAGGAATACCATAATTTCCAGAAGCCCCAGGAACTCCACAGAGGAGGTCACTGGTACAAAATAAGATTTCTACCCCAAAAAGCTGAGATGGAATTGATGCAAAATACAGTTTAAAGCCTCAGTTTATACGTTGTGATTTGCTTCCTGTCATCTGTCAAAACTGCTTGGGTGTCTTATAGAATATCACCTCCAGTCATGTGCAAAGGATCTTAAAGCACACATACATTTTCTTCTTTTTAAGATACACTTTCTGATCTACAGCTTGGAATGCAGATTTGCTTTTCTTGAAAAGCAATTTTCAGCCTCCAGCTGGCTTTGTGGTCTTTTGAACAGGAAGAAAATACACCTGAATGGAGAAAAGTGATGGGGAATTGTTTTTCCACCTTGCAGTAATGTTTTCAATTTCAAAGCTGTTTCCCTGCTGTAAAGGAGGGAGAAAACAAAATAAAAAATTAAATGCTGCCATGGGCCCTTGAAATATTTCCTTCAGCTTCAACTTGTCATCTAAACAAACAAGATGTCAAAATCACTTGGGCTTCTTATTTTAAGGCAGGGCAAACCTTTTAATTAAAAAAAAAGATGAAATTGTTCCAAACCAATTCCAGAAATAGTGGGGAATTAGCTGATCACAATTATTTTACAGGTTGCCTCAGCTTTGACAAATTGGCACTTCCTTGAGGATAATTTGTGACCAAGTTTCCCCTGAGGGCTGTTGTGTTCCTGTTGTCCCAAATTCAGTGCAGGGCTTTATTCCAGCACTTGTGTGGTTAGAAGGGAATAAAGGTGTTTGTGCTTTTCTGTCCCTCTCCGTTGTATTTCTCCTTGGACTTCTGGCACTGGTCAGTTCCCGTGGACTGATCCACAGGACTTTGCCAAAAGTAGTGAAGTAAAATTAAGCTGTAGTCAGTAACTTCAGTTTGCTATAAAGGGAGTTTGTGTCTGCCTTGGAAAACTTTTGAGGCTCATGTGAGCTTACATCATGTGTGCTGTGGGGCACCTCTACACCCAGTGACTGCAGCAGTGCTTTGGGTTGGAAGAGACCTTAAAAATCATCTCATTCCACCCCTTCCACTGTCCCAGGCTGCTCCAAGCCCTGTCCAACCTGGCCTTGGGCACTTCCAGTGGTGGGGCAGCCACAGCTTCTCTGGGCACCCTGTGCCTCACCACCCTCACCTGGAGGAATTTCTTCCTATTATTGATTCTTAGCCTGCCAACCTTCAGTTTCAAGTCTTCCTCTTTGTCCTGTTCCTCCATGCCCCTATTCAAAGTCACTCTCCATCTCTCCTGGAGCCCCTTTAGGCACTGGAAGATGCTCTAAGTTCTCTCTTGAGGGCTCTCTTCCCCAGGCGAACAGCCCAGGGTCCTCATTGTGATATTCACAGACCCTGTGAATAAAAAAAATTTAGTGGGACCTCTTGATAGAGCCTAAGTGGAAATCACTGCTCACGAGAAGAAGCTGAGATAAAGGCAAGGTGGGTTTGATAGCTCTATATAAGGAGAAAAATCTTCTTTACTCTTGCTACTCAAGCTGCTTATGCAGCTCTGTCACTGCCGAGCTGTAACGGAAAAAGCCTGCATTAAAAATCCTGGGATAATTAACAGCCCCATCACTCACACGGCTGCCATTTGGAAGCTGCTTTTGCTTTTTCCATTAAGTTGGTAAATTTTGCCAAAGTGTTTTTCTTCAGTGTTTTGGCACCCGGCCCTGCTCTCAGCTCTTACGGTGTTGGCCATGTGAGGGGTCCAGGAGCAGGGCTGGGGCCAGCTGGATCCCACACTGTGCATTTGTCTCCTTTATAGCCCAAGAGTGTCACTGGAATGAAATTACGTGCTGGATTATCCCCCAGGACTTGTTCTCCTCATTGTGTCAATCAACGGGGAGTTTGGTTTGTGAAGGTAATCCTCAAAAAAACAAAAAGTGGACTTTGGTGTGTTGTGAGCAGCAGTGGCTGTGCAAATCTGATCCTCCCCAGATCACAGGACCTGGGACTGCTTCTGGTGATGACCCCCTTCCCTGTCCTCCTGTGCTCTCATCAGGCAGCCAAGCCCAGCTGATGGTACCCAGTCAGGTCTTGGCTCCATGCACACATGGAATCGTTTCCACATCTTAAACTCTGTTGGACATGAACACAGAAATCCAGGTTGTCTTATGGTGTGGATTTTAGCCTCTCTCATGCCAAAATAAATACTGCCACAGGTGGCCATGAAGAATCACCTTGTTCTCCTTCCCTTCCTTCACTCTCTGAAGGTACTGGGACAGCAGCTCTCCTCAGACCTGGCAGTGTCTTCAGCCCAACACTTGTGTCCCAAGGGACAAAGCTCTCAGAAAATAACCAAGGCTCCCCAGCTGGAGATCTCTGGAGCGTGGTGAGGGTTTTCTGGTTAGGATGTGGCTGGTTGTAGGATATGATAAAAGAACACCAGGACTGGGCTATTCCTAGCTGTTCTTTTATAAACTAAAGCAGTCCCAGAGCTCCTGAAATGAGCAGCCAGGGTGATGGAAACAGCAAAAGAGGAATGGATTGCTTCAGCTCATTTGCTTCCCTCTTGATGTGGGACCGCTCCAGCTTTTTATCTCTTCAAGCCTTAAAATATTAGTTAGTGGCTGGATTCCTGAATTCATTTTTACATTCAAGGCCAGGTTTCCCCACTAATGTAAATCACTGTGGCTTTGTTTTAACTGTGAGAAAAGCTCTCCTGCACCGGGTGAGGATCTGAATTCGGTAATACATTGTCTCAGAGGATGCTTTCTTGGGCTAAAGCTGAGACTTGATGGCAGGAGAAGAGTGGTTTGATACATGAATTGTGTGTCAGATGTGGAGAGATGAGCAAGCTGCACTTTGGCATGGCTTTGCACAGCCCTGTGCTCACACTGGCTGGGCTGAAGTGATGAACAACCTGTGCATGTCCCACACTGCTGTCTCATGGCTGAGGACTTTCTGTAGTTTACATTTCTGTCTGTTCTTCCAGCAGCCTTTGCTGATGAAGCTGTTAAATATCCTTTCTAGAAGATGAAGGAATTCAATCTTCAAACTTTCCACTGACAGCTTTAAGTGATCCTAACCAAGGAGTTTCCCATGTTCTTTAGTTGGCTACAAATCAAGGAAGCTGATGAGGGGAATGAGGGGTTTTAGTTACCTTTCTGGTAAAAGGTTTTTCCCCCAAGCTGCTGTTTTCAATGGCACTTGAAGGCTTAAAGCTGAGCTAACAGAGAGGTTTGTCAAATTCCCTCTCAGGCACAGAAGGGTCTGTGAGAGCACAGGGGTTAGAAGTCTGTGGATCTCCCACTTCCTAAACTTTCCTGCCATGCCAGGCTTGTGAGAAGGTTCTCAGTGGCTCAGCACAGGGTGCTGAGGGGTTAGAAGCTGTCCCCACCTTTGCATCTGGGTGTAAAATGAGAAACAGATCCGTGTAAGATTTTGCATGCTCGGGATGTTGTTAGGCACTCAGTAAAGCACTGGGACTCAGGATTTGTTTGAGGTGACAGGGCACTGAGGGTCAGCCCATTTCCTACCCATGTCCCCACAGCCCTGCACTTGCACCCTTGGCAGGACTTTAGGCCTCCCAGCTTTGAATGATTTCTCCGTTCTCTTGCATTTCTGGTGCTCTGTCCTAGGTGGGGTGAGTGCCAAAAATCAGCAGTAGCAAAGGCAGTGATGGCCCTGCCTCCCAGAACACTGGGCTGGTCCTTGTTCAAGGCCCCTAATACCACTGGGAAACCTTTCCACTAAGTTCAGTGGGTTTTAGATGGCTTTGAAGCAGAAAAATAAGGTGTCAGCCTGAATCTGCTTCCTGGAGTCATGCTGACACTCTCACTGTCTTTGCTAGGCTTGGGATCGAGGAGAAGACCTTTAATAATGAAATTGGTTTTGTTACTGCTGTTGTAGAAATGCATTACGTTTTTCTTGTCTTCCAATTTTAGGGGATTCTGCTTTCTCTGGACTATATTGTGTTTTACCTGGTTCCTGGGATTCACACAGGGAAATTCTGAAGGTAAATTACACTTTATTTTTTCTCTTCTCTTTCAACAAAAGTAAAAGCCAAGTGCTTTGGTACAAGTGTAGGATTATAACTTAACAATCAATATCTGAGCTCAGTGCATATTTAGGTGCATTTCTTGCTGATGGTTGCAGCACAGATGATATAGATGGTGCAGTTAACAGCTGGCAAAAGAGCCAAGTTGTGTACAGGTGATTATGTATCCCACAGGATTTTCTGTCTGTCTGTCTGGTGGAACTGGTGGGAGTGAAGCATTTTTTGTGTCTAAAATGTCACTGGCATCCACCTGCACTTGCCAGGGCTTAACTGCTTTTAAAAACTGCCTCTTGAGACTGGAGCTTTATGGAATTGAATGTCTCTGGCAGATGGATTTTTCCTTAACTTTGGTGCACCCCAGGCATGCTCCTGCCAGCACAGGGGATGTCATGCATACAGAAATAATGTGAGTTCCAAAGGTGTTGTGGTTTTAGTTTGAAATTAGGCAGAAATACTAATTTTTGTGATAGTTTTAGGTTTGTTAATTTGAAATTTTTCAGTTAAGAGTAAAGCAAGCTTCAATTTGAAAGTAATAAAATCTTTATTATCTAATACTAAAAGAAAAAAATAAGAACTAGAATGAAGAACAAGAATTAGAAGGAAAAATTTTAAACACTTTTTTTTAACTAGCTATTCTCTTTTTTACTTTAATATAAAAAGACAAAACTTGAGAGTTTTAGTTAGTTATTGGCCCAGTCCAGCTGCACAAAGGGCTGGGCCACCTTATTACTTGAACTCAGACCAAAAAAAAAAAAAAAAAGAGTTTTTCCAAGCTTTGTCTTCCTCAAAATCTAATACTCACAAAGACAAAATACCTTCCAATTAGTCTAACCCCAAAGCCAGCCAGCTCACTTCCATGGAGCCAGTCAAACTAATGCATTAGGTAAAAGCAAATTTAAAGGAGAAAAATCCCGTGGGGTTGGTTGATAATAGAATGGCTGCATCTGGTTCAAGCCCTGTGCTGTAAGGGAATATTCTGTAGAGGAGTGACACCTTCAGCCTGTCCTTACACCCCTTCTCCAGGCATCACCCAGGGACAGGGCCAGGCTGAGGTGCAATAATCAGTGACCTTACAAAAGGAGATGAAAAGCTTCAAAGTCAACAAAAACACATGCCAAAAAAAAAAATCATCTTTAACAGTTGATAGTGGGTGCTGAGCTTCTCTGCAATATCTGTTTGAACAGGAGCTTTCTCCTCTTAAAATAGCAGCACCTTTCCCACGTGGATGCTTTACACGGGTATTTGCTGGAAGTGAGCAGCTTCCCCTGCCGTCAGCACACAACACTAAGTGGACTAGCAGGCTCCAGGGCTCTCCTCTCAGTCTCTAAAACATGAAGGAAAAATAGAAATTTGGTCAACACTCAGCTGTCAGCCTGCCCATAGACCACTTTTTATGGGGGGGGGAATAGATCCCTGCCATCAGCAATTTTGAAAAATGTAATATTTTCCAAATTCTGCCTCCATGCAAAGGAGGTGAACATCTGGCTGAATTACTTAGTCAAGCAGTTTTCAGAGCAAGTTTTATGTCAGCTCATAAAGAGGCAGAACAAATACTGTGTCTTGGCATCTTGCTTTTCAAGTAGATTATAATACGCTGTTTAGATTCACCTCTATCCATCATTTTCCCCCTGAAAATTATGGGATGGGGCCATGTCTTTTGTTACCATCAATCTAAAGCAATGTCTTTAATTTCACTCTCATTGTGTTTACCTCGGTGCAGTCGATAACTCCCCTCTGAGATACTTTCTTTGTGATAGAAGAATTTTTAAAACCTTGCCTGGTTTCCACACAATGAGAGAGAGCATTTCCTTCTGGGTGCCAGAAAATAAAACCTTCCAAGGAAGTAAAGGCTGTAAGAAAACATTGGTGGCTTGAGGCTGTGCTGTCACCAAGGATTTTCAAACATGAGATTCAGAAGCAGTAAGAACTTGTTCATAGGGCAGTGTGAGGGTGAAATTAAGCCAATGCTGTGGGCTTTTTGAAAACACCATGGCTGTTATTCTAAGGATTAGGAGTCTTCCTGTATGGTGGAAAATCAAGGAACACAGAGGATGATCTTTCCATAAGTGTTACAAATCCAAAAGATTGAAGGTGAGTTCGTTTGCTGTGCTCTGACTAAGGGTCTGGGCAGTAACTTTTGGAGCTGCTCTGCTTATTCAACCCAGATTTAGCTGTGGGCATCACATCTTGGCTGTTGGAATCTGGGAAGCTGCAAGTTATTCCTCTCCTGCCTTTTGGCTTCCCATACAGCTTTTTGTGGGGGAAAGGGGGAGGGAAAGAAAGAGATGGGAAGGAGAACAATAAAATATTTTTTCCCCTTTTTCGGAGATGATCGTGTGGTTGTTCAGGAATCCCTGTGTATCCCACTTCATGCAGAGGCTGATAGAAGAGTTTTTCCCAATTGCTCAAATATTGCTACAGGAGTGTTGTTACTAGCTTTGAGGCACCTGGGATCAGGCAGCTCTAAGTGAATGTTCTTTTTAAATAATGTGTTTTGATGGAAAAATCCACAGAGGAAAAATTTTGAAGGGGAAAAAAATCCTCTGCTAAACTTGGAGCTGCTTCAGGAAGTCAGAATTACCTTGCATTTTACATTAGTTGATGACATCCTGTATCCCAGGAGATGTGCCCCAACAGCCCAGGACAGTTGGATGGGATGGAGAGGAGATGGAATGGAGAGGAGATGGGCTGGGTGCACAGGAGCCCTGAGCTCTGTGCCTGGACCTAGTGCTGGAAAGTCCACATACGTGTCCTGCATGAGGACTATAATCAGATTTTGCGTAGGCATCCAGAGTTTGGCTCCACCTTAGCAGGGTTTGAAGGAGAGGAGTGTTTGGGTTGTGCTTTTTTCCCTTAAGCACTCCTGGATGCCGTTGCTAACGAGGCACTTGGATTGGGATTGCAAACAGCAGCAGCATCCTCTGAGCAGGGAAACGTCCTTAGGTCTTTGCAGAGCAGCTACCAAATAAATAACTCCTGGAGTGTGCAGCATCTCTAGCAGAGACAACCCCTGTCTGCCTCTGAGGGAAAACCTAAAAATACACATAGAAATTGGAAGCTGGAGACTAGCTGCTTGCTTAAGTGGTAAATTTATTTCCTTAGGGATAAATCCTGATGCCTTTGAAGTCGGTGGCAAAGGTCCCACTTCACTAAAGCCAGGCTTTGGCCTTTGCTGTTTCATGGGCTCTGGAGATTTTCCAGAATGAAGACACTGCCATGATTCCTCTGTTCAGTGCAGAGGGGAAGGCTGTGCTGAGAGACAGACCTGTTGGACAAAATGGAATAAAAAAAACAGTGGGGGACCGAGAATTTCAGAGTATGGGAGAAATTCTGTGGTTAACACTTGAATATGCTGTGCAGTAAATTGCCCCTCTGCAGAGTGGGAACGTTTTCATCCTTTTCTCCATCTGATGCACCTTCTCCAGGATAGTGTCTGCTAGAAAATGAGTCAAGCTGCTTTAAAAAAGGAAGATGGGAATAAACCTAAACTCAGGCAAAGTAAATACTGATTGACTCATTCTTACATACAAGAATGGATGAGGTTTTTGCCAAAGTCAAGGAACAGAAGTTTTCTTGTCATTCTTCTCCCTTCCTGGCCAGCAGCATTACAGATCTCAGACTGCTTGAGTCTACGACACTTCTGGCCAACACCAAGGGGCTCTTTAAGTTCTCCAAATATTGTGTTCTGTGCAGAATATTTGATAGTTAAAGGTGAAAGCAGCTGAATACCAAGGCCCCTTTAGAAAAGGAGCTAGGTTTTAATTTACTTTTAATCTAGGAAAGTTGCAATCCCATGGTGTTAGCTATGATTGGCACCACCACCTTTCTGAGTGTTAAATTCTTACCTTGCAACACGAGCACTTGGGTTGTACAGCCCTGACTGGCTTCCCCAAAGGGCACTGAAATAGGAGAGTTGGCTGGCCCAGGAGTGATGGGGATTGCATTTGGGCAGGAAGAGGGGAGGAAGTTTCCCTAGCTCACTGTCAACAGAGCTAGTGTCACAGCAACCATGAACACCTCCACAGGGTCATTTGGGTTGGAAAACCCTTACAATCATCAAATATAACTACTAACTCAGGACTGCCAAGCCCACCACTAAACCATGAGATGTCCCCACGTGCCACATCTGATGCCTTTTAAACACTTCCACAGATGGTGACTCCACCACTTCACTGGGCAGCTTGTTCCAATGCTTTACAAACCTTTTGGTGAAGAAGCCTTCCCTACTCTTCCTTCTAACACCTCCTTCCTCCCACCCCAGAAGGACTTCAGGGCTTTTCCTCTCCTCCCATTTCTTGTTACTTAGGAGTAGAACCTGACCCTCACCTGACTACAACCTCCTGTAAGCGGGTCATAGAGAGTGAGAAGTTTTCCCCTGAGCCTCCTTTTCCTCCAAGCTGAGCTCCTTTAGCTGCTCAACATAGAACCTTTTTCAGGTCTGGGCACATTTACCTTTGCAGCTTTGCTCACGTAGACCTCGGCATCTTCTCCAGTTATTTAATTCAGCTGAGGCTGCTGCCAGCTGGCCCCAGTTTGTGTTGCTGTTGCCTGCTAATCTGAGCTGTGAGTGACTCCTGATAGACCTCGGGGGGTTCTGCTTGTCTGTCCATTGCAAATCCCTCTTGGAGTTGGGGAGAAATATCCTCTGGGCATCAATCCCTCTCCTGTCTTGAGCAAGGCACCTGGCTCCTAGCTGACATTTTATACGAGGCGATTCTTACCTCTACAACTCAGTGGCAGCCATAACCAATTTTTGAGATCTTCACAAACCAAGTCTTGTTCCAACCTATTAAATTAATTTAATGCTGTAAGATGATCTGCTGGGAAAAAACCTACTGCTGTTGAGAACCTTGAGCAGTTCACTGAAATCTAGGTGCAATTTTTTCATGCTGGGAGGCACCTGCACTTCCCTAAACTCTTCAAAGATCAAAAGCTGCTGCTTGCAAGCTTGCAGAGAGACAAATACAAGGTTCCTGCTCCCTTTGGAAGTTTTGTTACTTGCCCTCTGGGGATATAAAATTTTGTAATCCCAGCTCAATCAGTTGTTCGAATTCCTTTCCAGTTGTGTGGTCAGTACTCAGAATTAAATCCCAGGAGGAGGACTAGTGGTGCTTGGTGGGAAATTTCCTTGTAGTGAGGTCAGTTCCCTCCAGAACATCTGAGCTGGTCCCTGGTGGGACAGGAGAACTCACCAGATGCCTCATGGAGCTGAAGCTTTTTGGCAATTGCTGGTAATCAAGTTGAGCATGCACTTGCTCCTCACAGGGTGTGAGAAGAGCTGTGAGTTCTCCATGCTGGTCATGGGGATTTAGATGTGAGAGGGTGGGATTGGATAAGTGAGTTGGGATTTCCTGTATCCTGCTGCCTTTGTGCATGGATTGGTTTGACCTCCCTCCACACCCATCCAGCCCTTGAGTTGAGCAGCACCTCACGTAATCTTTGTGCTTCCCTTTCAGATGTGGATGTTCTTCAAAGACTGGGCCTGTCAGGGAAAAGGCCATCGAGTGGATGGTCCTCCTCACGTACAGTTCCTCAAGGAGTCATTCCTTTCAAATCAGGGGTCATCTTCACTCAGCGAGCCCGTGTCGAAGCACCGCTCAGCACCCTCCTCCCCACAGGCTCCAGCTCGGACCTGCTCCTGGTGCTGAGCCTCTGCTCCCACCGCATCAACAACGCTTTTCTCTTTGCTGTCAGGAGCAAAAAGAAAAAACTGCAGCTGGGGGTCCAGTTTGTGCCTGGGAAGATCATCGTGTATGTGGGCCACAAGCGCTCTGTATATTTTGATTACAATGTCCACGATGGCCAGTGGCACAACATGGCCATCAACATTCGTGGCCAGACTGTCACTTTATTTACTTCTTGTGGGAAGCGCAGAGTACATGCGGATTTGCATTTTAAAAAGGACGAGGCGTTGGATCCACACGGGTCTTTCCTCTTTGGGAAGATGAGCCAGCACTCCGTGCAGTTTGAAGGAGCCATCTGCCAGTTTGATATTTATCCTTCCGCCAAGGCAGCTCATCATTACTGTAAATACCTGAAAAAACAGTGCAGGCAAGCAGATACCTACCGGCCAAACTTGCCCCCACTCATCCCCCTCCTGCCCAGGGATCCCAGTGCCTCCCCCAGCACCCCTCAGCCCTCGCTGCAGGGTCTGAGAAACCTGACCACCTCTGCCCCAACCTTGGAGTTTGGTAGGGTCACTGCACCCCTCAAGACGAGGGGTTCAGCTGCAACAACCCCCACGTTGCTGTCAACGGCACCATCGCGACCGAGACTGACTACCAAAGCCACCCAGGTCACCGTGGCCCCACCTGTTCCGTCAAGTACCAAATCACAGGTACCCACCCCATCCCCTCGGGGCACGGGGACAACCCCCAGGGTGTCTCAGCCCACTCCCAGCACGCGCAGGGAGAAAACTCCCCTTCCCACTGCCAAAAGGGCCCCACCAACGAGCCAGAGCCTGGTCACGGCCAGCAGGAAGGAGTCCAAGCAAGACACCAAAAAGATCATCAACCAAAAACCAACTGCTCAGCCCCCCGAAGCACCCAGTACTGTAAAGCCAGTGAGGAGGGTGCCTGAAAACACAACGAGCAACATCCACCTTGTTACCCCGAAGCAAACCCCACAGAACACAAGCCGTGCGCCCCTTCCAAAGAAGCACCTGCCGTCCCCCACCCGGAGAGTGGATCCCAGTATCATCCCTCTGGTGTACACCAAGCCACCCCTGGGGTCTGCCAGGCCCAGCTCCAGAGCCAGGGCACAGCCCTTCAACCTCACAACCCCGGCTGCCACAGATGGCTATCAAATCTTTGGCCCCTTGGGACCCACTCCGTTTCCATTCTATCTGGGATATCCAGGAGTGAAAGGAGAGAGAGGACCTCAGGTATGTTCAGGCTCTTCCTGGTGGCTATTCCCAGTCACAGCTGGGCTCAAGGGCTGGCACACCACAGCCTCCAAGGGTTTCTGTGAAGCTAATCCAAGTGTGACAGCCAAGCACTGCTGCATTCCTGATCATCACAGTTTTAGCATAAATCTCAGTTTGAACCTGAGTGTTCAGTGATGGTGGATGCCCTGAAATATTTGTAGTTAAAGTTGATGCTTAATGTTAGATTTTAAAAAAGAAAGGGGAAAAAAAAAATCCAACTTTTCCTTTAAATTGCTGGCTAACCAGGTTGGGGCTATCTTCCACATCTTTGGTTTATATCTGTTCATCTTCCTTAGAAAACCCAGATGCCTTAAAAACATGCCTCAAGTTAACTATTTCTTGGCACTAGTTATTAATTTGTTTTGTATCAGATATTCACAAATCTAGTGCCTTGCTCCAGCAAATGCAAGTGCAGAGATTGCTTCAGGATTTATTTTCTTAAACAAAGTCTCATCTGTTTTTATGGTGTAAGTTTTACTTGGGTGTTTTGTTCTGTTTTTTATTTCTCATAGCCTGCACTTAAAACATGCAAAAAGTTTCCTTTATAAATTTAACTACTGCATTCCACATAAAAAATAACCCCTTTCAGGTTGTATGTATTGGCCATTGTAGAAGCATACACACGTTTTCTAATGCTAAAAACACTCAGGCCCCACTAATTATCTGCTGGCTGTTTGTTTTTTTTTTTTTCAAAGTTGAGAATGCAAACATGATCTTTAAACTGGCCAACTTTTAGGGGGATTTGCTGTTCCAACCCAAACTGTCAATAGGAGAGAGGGGTTGTACATGTAAAATAAGTTTCTCCCAGACAGAGCTTTTGGTTGCCAAGATCCAGCCTAGAGGGAATTTTTACAGCTGACTCCTTAAAATAGTGAAAGAAGAGTTTACAATGGAAATATTGAGGCTGGTGTAAGGAATGACCAGCACTTGTCTCTGCAGAGCTGCTCTTTGGTGCAAGTAACACCTAAAGTGGCATGGTTGGGTCTCCCTGAGTCCTCAGTGGGAGCTCAGCAGTTTGTGCTTCCTCCTGTCCCATCTCAAAGCTGGGTGGTGATTTCTCTCCCTGTTCTTTGGCTATGGAGTCACCCAGGGTGGTGTTTTGTTCCCAGGTTCCTGCCCCTGGGAAAGGTGAAGGTGATGCCAGGGCAGGGGTTGAGCATGGACTACAGGCACCCATCCCTGATGGAGTCTTGGTGCTTGGAGAAGTTTTGCTAAATCCCTGAGTAGACAGAACAAGCTCCAGCAATTTGATCTTTGGGCAGACTTATGTGTTTTGTGAAGAGTCATTTCAGGCATATTTCCAAGAGGAGAAATTCAGCAGTTGTGCATTTCCCTTAAAACATCACTTAGCTTTAAGGGGTGAAGCTGAGTGCCTGCTCCAAGCCCACCAAAATCTGACCTCTGCCACCTTCTTGCTCTTCAAGTGTCATGAGGGTGACCAAGCTCTAAGCCCCTGCAATGTAAAGAGCTTATTATTGAACTGGAGTGGAAAATCTCTCTCAGGCTTGTGAATCATAGCAAAGAAATGGATTCAGGCTGTGGAGGGCTGAGGGAAGAGGTGGCAGGATTTTTCCATCCTGTCTGAGAACAACTGGAGTCCTGAACCGAGGGAAAGGAGAACTTTCTGAGGCTCTGTCTGGCCTTATTCTCTTTGACTGCTGGAAACAAAATCAGGGCTTGGGAAGGGAAAGGTTATGGCTTGGCTGGAGCTGGCTGCCACACGGTGCTCCAGAGCTCCTGTGACTCACTCAGAGATCTCTGCACCACGCTGCCTTGGACATCTCTGACGTGGGAAGGGAAAGAGGAGAGAAGACCGGAATGGGGATGACATGTTGGGAAATTAATGCAGCACATCCATGGCCAGATGAGCGTGTTTCAGTGCAAGTGCTGATAAATGTTCTGTGCTTGAGTAATTACCTGGCGCCGTGCTCGTGCTGCCGGGCCGGCGTTTCTGATGAGGTCAGTGATATCCCAGCCTGGCCAGGGCAGGCTGTGGGCTGGGAATGTCATCTCCTGTCTGGCACACCCAGGGAATGATAAGGTGATTAATTAGTATTCCCAGTTGCTGACAAGGTCTCTTCAAGAAGATTGTCACTCCGGGCGGGGAGGTGTGTGTGGGGGGATCTGCCTTCTGCCGGCTCAGCAAGGATTGGGGCCACCTTGGCTGTGATTTCTGGGCAGACTGGCAGCCACAGAACCCTTCCACCTAGAGAGAAAGGAGTATTGTTCATCCTGATCATCCCAATGGCAGCCATGGTGTGAGGCAGTGGTGACTCAGACTCTGTGGTATCTGCAGTTGAGGCTTTGTGAATTCTACTAAAATAACCAATGGAATAATCTTAGCTGTGCTGAAAGGCCCTATCCAACAATAGAGGAAGGGTTCAATGGTTAGAGGAGTGTGAGCAAAGGACTGAAAGGATTTATTTAGGAATAAAATTCAGCACCCTCCATGTATTAATCTGTCCTGTGGGTCTACCTGGATGCTGTGGAAAAGGACAAGGAGACACTGCATCCATATGCAACTCATGGCAGAGCATTAATTTTTCAGGAGTGTTGGGTTTGCTGAGCAGCTAGAGGAGGGAGGGCAATATGTTCTTAAAAAAGAAAAACCTCTTGGGAGCCCTTAATAACCACAAGCATTTGGGATCTCAGCTCTATGGTTTTTTTGGAGGGGGGAAATAACAAAAGGAACACCCAGATATCGTGCGAAATCAGTAAGGCAGCACTGACTCAGCAGCTGGCAAAAGTCCCTCTGAATCATCCCCACTGCCCAAAGCACCCCAGCCAGCCTTGCTCCAGAGCTCCAGACCCTGTGGTGTGACCCCAGCACACGGCTGGAAGTAGCCTAAAACCCCCCTCAAAAGAATACTGGAAATTTTTTTGTATTTGTTGTGAGCATGCCAACCTCTTGAACTAAGGCTGTGTAGTGATGGGTGTTTGGATCCTCCAGTGTCATTTGCTTGTCTAGACCAGCAGCAGGTTTGGCAGGGAGATTTTGGGGGGGCTGCTGTGGCCTCTCTCCTGTCCATCAGCCCCACTTGCCAGGTAAAGCTGTGCTAGCCCCTTGCCCTGGCATGGGTGGGGTCCAGCACAGCGTACCCTAAGTCAGACCTTTCTCCTCTGATACAGAGCTGCAATTCCAAAGCTTTTTATTCCCTACAGCCAAGCCTCTTGACAAGTCTAAGGGATATTTTTAGAGCAAGAAAACCACCCCTTATGCTGAATGTGCCAGCTGGGATCACTGAGAGGCTGTGGAAGCACTGAGTAGCACAAGAGGAACAGGGAGTGTGTTTCAGGGACACCCCCAATCTCCCAGTCAGGGGACAGGGGGGCTCACAGCCCTCAGTTCACCCTGGGCCAGGAGCCCCAGGTCGGAGCAGTGCTGGAGCCTGGCAGGCAGCTCCCTCCCCTCCCTCTCTGCCTGTCTCCCTCTCTGCAAGGCACATGTGTTTCCAAGCCTGTCCCCAGTCTAGACTGCTCCAGCTGCCATCCTCTGCACGAGCAGTTTGTCTTGGAGCACGGCTCCTTCCCTAAAGAGGCAATCCCAGCCAATTCAATCAGCAGGCAGGGAAGAGAGGTGGCTGGAAACGCCGATAAAATATATGAAGTGCCTATTTCCAGTCCTCCTCGCAACAGAAAAGGATGTTTGAGCTGCCAGTCCGTGATAAATTAAGGAACACACAACATGTTTGAATATCTGTTAATGAATGAGTCATATTAATAATAAAAAAAGGGAGACTGTATGCTTTGTGTAATGCATGGGCAAAGTTTTATCCTTCCTCATATAATTGGATCAAATTTTTTTGGTGATTTAACCAGAAGTATCCCTGAAGGGAAGTCTTGCAGGCAAATGACCAAGCATCAGAGAGGTCTATTTGTGTAAAATAAAGTTAATTTTGAAGAGAGATAGTTGATAGTGTGTTTGAGATAAATGTGCTGCAAAAGATCTAGGATTGTACAAATATACACTGGTATTTTTATAAATTTTTAAAAATAGAATGTGAGTAGTAGAGTAGGTGATCCCTCTATTCCTTCCCAGCCTTTCAGGCTGCCTTCCAAGGTCTGGGCTTGCTCCAGTGTCCGAAGTACCTCGTGCAGAGCCTGTTCCTGAAATGTCTCCATAGAAAGGTGGCTTTCATCAAGCTGGAACACTCGTATTTTGTTGTGTATTGTGCTGCTACTCTGTGAGGAACCCAGTTGTGGACAAGGACCTCTGTGAGATAGGTGCTGCACAGACCCAGAACAGACATCTGTGCCTGGTGAGGAAATTGTGTTACAAGGCTGGCCCTCCACCAGCAGCTCAGCTCCTGCCAGAATTATGAGGGCTTTTTGTTTTTAGACTGGTTGAAACCCAGACGTGTCCAAATTTTAATACGATAAGCCTGCCTTGGAGAAGAAAGTAACCAAAGTGTTGGGGATTTTTTTTCCCCTAAAATTCTAACTTTGTTTCAGGCAATTTTTGAAGCTGTGCAGTGCCTGGCAATGACAGGAAGGTGAGGAAAGGTTGGCAGGCTGTTAAAGATGAGGGTTTTTTTCTCCTCCTCTTCTATTCTCCTAAGCAGGGAATTTTGAATTCCAGTGGTGTCCCTGTAGCTGTTCAGTCCTTCCTTGCTGGTGCTTCCCAGACATATGAGGCTAAAGGGTAGATTTGTGGCAGTGGACATTTTTCCCTGTAGGATTATTTCTTTTCTTGGAAGAAAACAGTCCAGGTCCTCTCTCTGCAGGAGGAGTGTCACTCACTGCTCAGAACATAGTGCCAGTGTGGGGAGAAGCTTTTGGTGTGTTTTCTGAACTCCTTTTTAAGTTGACTTTTACCACAGGCATTAGCACCTGAGAAAGAAGAATGTTCTCTCTTCTCTCCTCAGTCCTAGCAGAGTTTTGCACTTCTGAAACAGACTTTTCTGGGACACAGGAGAACTGTGCCATTAGTGGCTGGGCAGAAATACATTGGGAAGACCCTGAAGTAAATATGTCCATCTGTCAGTGTGCACTAGAATGTAGTTTAATAGTTTCCTGGGAAATCTCAGCTCTTTGCTGCCAGGCTGAGTACTTGCCCCTGGGGAAATGACTAAGAGTCCTTTGCTATCTGAGCAAGTTGATTCAGGAGTCATTTCCCAATTTCCAGCACCAATTCCTGTACTCAGTGTGCTTTAATTCAAGCCTTCCACAGCAGGTTTGGCCTTGCTGAGTTTGGAGCTCAGAAGGCACCTTGCTCCCTGCAGCACTGCTGTGGGCAGGGGAAGCAGTGCAAGGGGGGTCGCAGTGTGGGAGAGGCAGAGGTATAAATTAGCAGCAAGAGGAAATGGCAAGATTTCCCTTATCCTCAGGGTCTGATGTATTTTCCTTTCAGACAAGTTCGTTTAATTTTCCGTTTGCAATTTGAGGCTCAGAGAGCTACGATTAAAAAAGGTCCCTTTTGCACCAGGAAGTTTCCCAGCAGCAGCTTAGAATAAATCCTGTAATCGTTTGGTGGGATCCTTCATCGTTGCTAATGCTACCGTGGGAAACTGAGAAGGGTTAAACTTTATTGTGGCTGCCATGAGCTGCTTCAGGAACTGTTCAGGCTGGTTAACAGCTCAGCTGTTTGGCTTGAGAAGAGAGAGTATCTGCTGAGTTTCTCCTTGATCTCTGCTCTTGCTTTGTGTGATAACAGGGTGGGTGTTCTCTGCCATCAGTTTGCAGAAGGAGCAGGCAAGGAGCCAGAGAGATGAGAGCTGCAGTGCCAGGAGCTGTTGCTCACCACAGGAGGCCTCAGCTTTGCTGATCCCTGCCATGGGAGGGCAGGGGCAGAGCACTGATACCCTCATCCCACTGCCAGCAGCAGGAAATCTTCCTGCCCCTCGGAGCACTCCCCTCTGCTGCTGCTGAGATTCCCCAGAGGTGCCCTAAAGGAATAGTGGAGAGGTCCCTGCAGGCTCTGTGTGATCTGAGTTAGGGCTGAGGGTGTCTCTGGTGAGGCAGGGGCTGTGTGGGCATCCCCCTCAAGCAGGCTGTGGGCACCTCACTGCTGGATATCTGCTCTCCCTGTGCAGCCCTGTGCCTGAGGCAAGGCTGAATCCATCATTTGTAAGGAGCTGGGCCCTGATCCAGGCCCATTCTCCTCTGGCTGCCTCTCTGGATGCACACTTTCCTCGAGTGTATCTCAGCATTGCTCTCCCAGGCAAAGCTGTGGGAGTGGAGCTTGTCTGAGAACATGGGCTGGGTGAGAGAGGCAGAGGGGAAATGGCTCCCTAGGAAGGCACAGTCCTCATCCCATCCATCCCAGCTACCAAGGAACTGAGAAATGTGAGAAGCACAAAGTGGCCTCACTGTGTCACTTCTCACCTCTACCCATGTCCATCCATTGCCCAGGTCCTCTTCCACCTCAACCAGCTTCAAATTTAAAATTCTTACCTTCTGCAGTTACTGTAGTGGCTGGCACCTTTTAGCCAGTCATCCCATTGCCACCTTATCCCTCTTACTCCTCAAGAAAGGAAAAAATAAGTCTGAAGGGATGACAAATTAAAGCCCAGTTACAGGGACTGAATTGTGCACTTGTGCTCTGTGCTTTTCTAGATAGAAGCCTTTTTCTCAACTCTGTATTCCCACTCCAGTGCCAGTATTAACTCTCACCTTATTTTTTTGTTAGCTTCAGTCTGTTCTGAGCAGCCTACAGTTTTGGAGAAGGCTTTTGCTCAAGCAGCCAAGTACAATTGCAGCTGCTGTTAGCAGGAAGGTGGAAAAGGTCACCTCAATTCTGGTACACAGGGAATACCATGCTCAGACAGTTGCATCTCCTCTTTTACTTCTCCTAAGGGTGTAACTGGGGACGAGTTTTGGTGGAGGAGAGATTAAGGGCTTGGATTAATCCCTGATAAATTCTAAAACTGTTGCTGCCTCCATTGCACTGGATCCATGGTTTGATAGATATCATCCCAACCAAAAGGGCAGGGGGATATTTTTAATAAAAGCTGGGATTCTGGTGCACAATTGTACACGAGGCTTAAAAACCCCTACAATTACGTGTCTATTTGCACAGCTGTATAATTGCATTATGCACGGGGCCCTGAGCTGGCACAATGGCAGGTTAAAACACTGGGATATTGCTAAAATGAGGGTCAGCTGTATCAATGAGGGTTGTTAATACAAAGACCAGTAATACTGTGCTCGCCAGCAATAAGCAGCTGGCAGAGGGGTCAGATGAAGTGTCCCACGCTATGGAGACTGGACATCTCCAGGGCAGGCAGGGCTGGGCAGCACCAGTGGCTCATATGGTGACAGAAGTCCATCCCTGTGTGTCACAGTGAGGGACATTTGCTGTTCTGTGCAGGCTCTTTTAAAACAAGCCTTTTCTTGTTATCTTTACTACAGAGATTAAAAGTTACGATTTATTTGTTGTGCTGATAACTTAATAGCACAGAGGACACTGAGCTTTGCTTATGCCTTCCTTGACATTTTTTTTTTCTACTTTAAGAGCCAAGTTTGGCTCTTAAAATAGATCACTTTTATACAACTTAATGTGCTGTTTACATGTGGGAGGGCTGGTAATATCAGGGGAGTATTTATCCATACAGGTTACCTGTATGGTTCAGGCGAGTTTTCTCTTTCCAAGAGCTTTTCCTGTGCATGAGATTTAGGGTAGGGATCTCCTGGGATTTTTTTTTTCCTACTGAATCATGCCCTTGATGTCTCCTGGCAGCTTTTTTGCTCCTGCTCACGGGCAGTCCCAGCCCCAGCAGGGCCAGCCTGGCAGTGGCTTCGTGCAGGGAGGAGATCCCACAGGGGTGACCCAGTGGGAAGGGAGCAAGGCCACAATGTGGGGCTCATCCTGCACCTGCTCCATGCACTGCACCTCCATCCCCGTGGAATGTTGCTCCTGGGACCTGCTGTCCCACCTGCCATGCAGGCAGAGAGCTCAGGCTGCCTTCCAAACACCCTTCAGTCGGCTGCTCTGGATGTGTCTCCCCACTGAATGCAATGGAAACTTGTCTTTTGTAGCAAGCTACCAGAATATAAATCCTCTGGGAAACACTTTAATTAACAGTTATTCTTGTCAGACATGTTTGGCTTGGGGGAAAAGAAGTTTTGAGGAGTTACGAGGAGTTGCAGATGGCTCTCCAGAAATCTGAATTCTCCAGCCCATTGAAAAAAAAAGAATACACAGATGAGCAAATTCAAAGGAGTTCAAACCTCGTTGGTTAAATATTTTTTCCTAACCTGTTTCAGATCAGTGCACAGCTGGGCTCCTGATATCTTCACTTTCTTCCTACCCTCTTCCAGGAGCCCCCACTACTCTGACGTGTATGACTCGACCTTTCATTTGCTACAGAACCTTATTTAAGAATTTCCAGCATTGACACCAATTTTATTACATTTTATAACCTGCTGCTCTAAAATATGAAGTGCTGGGGTTACACATAATCATGGATTATGTTGTAACTCATGTAGGAACCTACAACAGCAAGGGCTGCACGTGTCCAGCTGATAGAGATTAGAACACACAGTGTGCTTCCCCTGCCAAGGTGCTAACACAGAGCAGGAAAATCCAAAGCTGGGAGAAAATTGTGTTGCCCCTATGGTACAGCACAGATCCAGGAGAGGGGAAGCACGAGACACAGCTGTGGTGCTGGGAATGCAGGCTGCAGCTGAAAGATGGGGATGCTCTGTCTCTGCTCTATGGAAATACGTGCTCCTGCAGATGTTTTTGTGCATGGTTTTTTATCCCTTTATAGTAATAGCATAAGTTGAAGGGAAATTTTGGCTGTGGTGTTGTAGTTGGCCCTTCTCCCCACGTCTTCTCCAAATGACTGTGTTCTGGGTCTCTGTGAAGAACTGTTAGGAGCACTATCCTGTTATAGAACCATCACTAATATCTATTTTTGTTTTTCTAGGGCCCACCAGGTCTGCCGGGCTTACCAGGACCCCCTGGCAAGAGAGGTTCTCGAGTAAGTGCTTTGAAATTTCCATCCATTTGTATTTGAATCTGCCTGTCCTGTTGTTCCAAGGGCTGTTGTAGTTCCTGTGGCTGAGCAATGATTTCTTCAGGCTCTTCTCTGTTGAGATCTGGTCCCCTTCTCTCTCATTCCCTGCTGGAGGTTTTCAGGAGGCCACACTGGTGATTTGCAGCCTCCCTGAGCTAAGGTTTGGCCTCAGCAAAGGCTGGGGATGGATGTTTCCAAATGGCTGTCAGAAGAATGAGATCTGTCTGCCTCATTTTGTTTCCAGTATCTGTTCCTTCTTGCAAACCCACCGCACAATATTAGTTTTGGCTGGTTTTTGTATTCCCCTTCATTCTCCCCAGCTTCACAAATTGCTTCGTTCAAGGTCCTTCATTAGTGGGACCATGGTCCTGGACCAAGGACTTAACACCCACAGAGATGAGATTTTTTGTTCCCCAGACTGAGACCTGCTCTCTGACTTCTTTTCAAGCTCTCAAGCAGAATGCCTTATCTGTTCAGGAATTTTCAATGCCTGTCGCAGAATTTCTCCCTCCCCAAATGAAATTCTGCTGCAGATATTTGAACATTGAGTGCTGTGCTGAGGAAACATCTGGAGCTGAGTGCTGCAGCTAGCTGTGAGAAAAGCCTTCTGCGCTGGCCTAGCTCTCCCAGGGCTGGGCAGTGTGCCTGACCTGGATACAGGGAAGTGCTGGCACTGTTCTCCTGGCAGCACAGTGCTGTTTTCCTGGGAGCACAGTGCTGTCCCACAGCCTGCAGCCGTGGAGCCCCTTTCCTCAGCACTGCACTGCTGTGGGCTGGGAATCCAAAGGTGAGAGTGTCTGAGGCTGGAAGAAGGGAATATTTGGATCCGTGTTCCAGGCAGCATCCTGGCCTGGCAGCAGAGGGAGATTTCCTCACACATACTTGGCTAAAACTCAACCCCCGTGTAATGTCTTTAAAGAACAAGCAAGAGGCTGAGAGCTGGGAGGCTCGGCATTCCCCCAGGACACTTGTTACACTCCTGTGAGATCTCTCAGTAACCAGCAAAAATAAACTCATCTCCTTTCTCCAACAGTAACATGCAGGTCTGCAGGACCCCTGGAGCCTGGGTCTGTGTGAACAGCCCTGAAAGCTGGTTTGGGCTGTGAGTGAGCAGGGTTAGGCAGCACCAGGCTGATGTTTATGGGTGGAACAATTTGTTCCACATTAGAGAAGTTTCTTAGTGAAGTATCAGCCTTGATATCTTCTGTCACAAGTGCCCAAGCAGCTCCCACACCAGTAGATTGCCCAGAGTCTGCATTTCTTGGCATGCCCCTTAAAGCTGGAAGTTGGTTCCTACCCCAGCTCATCGCTTGTGAGGGATGCTTGGTTTTACTTCTGGCAATCCTGTGGTTTGCAAACTAAACTCCAGGTCTGGAGTCCTCAGCTGCATCCCCTGCCTGCTGTATGAGTGACCAAATTTCAGCTCTATATCCCAATTCCACTCGAGTCTCTTAGGAAGGAGATAGCATCATGGAAGCTGTGTCATAATTGTCTGCTGCTGCCCAGCTGGGTCATGCTCCATCCTATATTTAAGATGATCCTCTGAGAGACAATAAGCAACAGAGGGTTTCTGAGCTCAGTCCCTGCCAGAGGTGCTGAGAATTGGTCCAGGAAAGAGTTCCCAGTTAGGAAGTGATCAGCACAGCTGAGCCTGGCTTGGCTCAGACCTCTATGAAGAGTCTATGCTAATTTTGGGAGGGGGCAGAAGGGTCACTCTATGAATGTCTGGCCTGGAGCACTGGAGACAGGACAGCTCTGTGCCTGAATTGTTTTGACTTTGGGATGTGTTCCTCCTGGTAATTTTTTCTTGTGTCTCTGGGGTTTAGGGATTTCATTGGAAAGTGGAGCTGCCAGGAGCTAAGACAGGCTTAGGGGAATTCTTGCATCTTTTGCTTTTGTTGTGCTTGAAAAACTTAAAAATAAATGTTCGATATTGCAGGGGTCACATTCTACCTCTCCTAACCTGATCCTCCAAAAAAGCAGCTGCAGAGTTCTTACACCAGCAGCTGCAGAGTTCTTACACCTCATGGATAAGCCATGAGGTGTCCCATCAGGCTGCAGCCCAGGTTTGCAGCTCCAGAGGAGAGGAGAACATTGCAGGCAACTTTGCAGTGCTGGATGCAAAGAAAAGGAAGGATCTTTTTGTCACCAATGCAATTTCTGGCCTAATGCATGAGATTAATTGCCTTTGTTGTAACTTGCATAATTTCTATGTTATTAATGCTTAAACAGTTGCCTGGCACATTTGAAAATCCAGTAGCAGCATTTGACTTATGATATTCTATAGCTGTGAAATTTCCTCATGCTGGTGTGCAGAATTTCCACCCCATATGGTTTCCTCCCTTTGCTCCCCCCATATCAGTCAGGATAAAATGAAATCTCTGATCAGCCTTTGCCTTGACAGTGAGACTGTGGTGGGTGAGAGTTTGTAAGGAAATCTGGCTGCTCCCATGGATCTGTCTCCTGGTTTTCAGCAGATGAGTATCACCAGACCTGCCTGTGCAGTCTGAGGGTGGCTGTTCCATGCAGGCAATGCCACCTGCTTTGCAAAAACACACCCCAGACTCTGTAACAGCATGGGACAGGTTGTGACTGGGACATATCTCAGCATCCAAGAGCAATCCAAGGCAGGGTAGCAGAGTGATAGTGTGGTACTCTTGTTGAAAATTATAATTTCTCCATTTTTAAAAGCCAATCCCCATTTCAGGAGCATGGAATTAATTGTACACCCTGTCCCTCCAGCAGCTAGGGCTCACTGAGACAGATCCAGGCTATTCTTGTGCTCTGCTCTCTGCAGCTATGAAAGCAAATTTTCATTTTCATTACAAGTGAAAACTGGGTATTTCTCCTTATTATTTCCTGAGGGACTCCAAGAGAAATGAGTAAAAAATTGCAATAGGAATGGCTGATAACACTATCTCAGGAGCTCTCCAGTGTGTGGAGATATTGCTGTAGTGCCATGTGTGCTCTCCAGGAAGGGTTTCTCTGTCTATATCCAGCTAGGATGGTTTTCAGCTTACATGTCTGCATTAGAGAATTTGAGACATAAGAAGAGGTCAGTCCACACTGTTTGTCCTTGGATAAATGTGCTGTGTGACTGATCACGTGTCTGTGTAAGATCCAAGGGAATGGCAGTGTTGGCAATGAAGGATTTCCCCAGTTTTATATGGTGTGAAATGCCAGGCAGGTCATGGGACAGCTTTTCCATGCTGGTACAGGGTGAGTGGTGGCACTGGGGGTGGGTGACACCCCCAGTTCTGTGCAAGCCATGTGTGTTAAGCTTTTGTTTCTGACTTTTGCATCTCTTCAAACATCAGGGTCTCCCAGGGAGGCAGAGGCTGGGATTTGCTCTCAGGGATGTGCCAACAAGCTCTACAAGGAGCTGTCAACAAAGGGCTCCCACTGGAGCAATAATTCCTTCACCACTGCAGCTTGTTCCTGCCTCCCTGCAGGCTCTGTGAGCTTCACCCAGTGCTGCCTGCATGAGGGGCTTTGCACAGCACATCTGCATCCACCAGAAATGGTCACTCATTCCACTGGTGTACTTTGACCAGCAAAGTCACCACGGTTTGAGCAGCTCTGCAGAAAAGTGCTGTGAGAGGTGACACTTGGTCTTAAACTCTGCCTTCCAGCTGAGGCTGTGGAAATCCCAGTTACCTGGTTTGCCTCTACATGAAGGAAGCAGCAAGGTTCAGACAGGATTCCAGTTCATGGGATGGTTTGGGTTGAAAGGGGCCTTAAAGAGCATTTTGTTCCAACCTGACACCATGGGCAGGGAGCTTTCCACTAGACCAGGTTGCTCCAAGCCCTGTCCAACCTGGCCTTGGTTGTTTGCTCAGCCCCCAGGAAAAAAAGAGCAACCACCAAACTTTCCAAAACAAATAATTCAGGAAGCCAGGTCCCACTGGAAGTCACTCCTTCTTCAACAGGTGAGCAAACAAGAAGGGTTTCATCCCTGTCCACACAACAGGTCAGAGGCAGAATCAGCAATAAAAAGCCTGATGTGCTGTAAATGCTCTTGGTTTACTCAAACTCTGAGACATCGTGGGAGAAATCCAAATGGATGTGTGAAGGGAATACATATGCACTCCCTGATGCTTCAGGATGAACTTGCCATCCTCCTGTGAACCACAGCAGCTTGAAAGACTGGGAGGTCCCAGTGTAACATGTCCCTGTTACATTTGGCCTGTGGTTGGAAAAAATCTCCCTTCAAAATGCAGGGCTTCCCTCCTGAAACAAGCAGCTCAGTCAGCTGCAGAGATTCCCCAGTATCCTCATTCCATTAGGAAGATTTTCCAGTTTCTGAAAAGTGTTTAAAGAAACAGTTTGCTTGGCTTCACTTCAAATATTTAGCTCTTTTTCAGCAAGCCAGAGGTCACAGTGGGATCTGTAGGTCAGAAGCAGAATAAGTTGCTTTACACAGTGAAACCCCAAGACATAATGAGTTTCAAATGAGCGGTCATTCCTCTGACTGGAGCTCTCTAGCATTTTGCAGGAGTTGGGAAGATTTTTTTCCTCTTCCTTGTGAATGCTGGAGGGTTGGGAGGGAGCTGTGCACAGTTACACTTTTGTTAATTTTCGTGGGCTGTGAACCACGAGGCATAAAAGAACTTCTGTGAGCAGGGCCCCATCTCCAGGCATCCCCGAGCTGAGCTGGGTGGCTCAGTGTCCCTCTCAAGCAGCCTGGTTCACCCAGAAGACATTCCAGGCAGATGGGAAACCCCTCCTGGCTTGGAGAACACACTCAGGGATTGTTCTGGTCCCCGTGCCACAGAGTCGCCTCGGGCTGCTGCTGCCCCATGGTAAAATTTTCCATGGAATTTCTGCTACAAGGCTTGGAAGCTTTTGGATGCAAGTCTGCCTGCTGCTAGATGGGATTGTTTCAGCAGATATAGGGAGCCAAAACGGGTGGGGAAATGAGCAAATAGTGACACGTGCAGTGGGATTTTTTCGTTTAGTGGGGTCCCAGCGTTGTCCTACCCTGTGTGTAAATAAGAGGAGCAAAACTGATGCACTGATGATAAATGTATTTAGGAGAATCCAAATTTCTAGGTGGGAGTGGTAAATTGAATTCATCCAATATAGCAATTAACTGTTGCTGACAGCTCCTGAGGCAGCTGCTATCCTGCACCTTTTGTTACTCTGCCCATCTAACTGTACCACACAGCATCTTCCTCCTCTGCCAAGAACGTGGGTGGAATTCCAAATTCAGGACTCACCATGTTGGAGCACATCAAGATCAATTATTTTTTACAATCTTTAGGACTGCTGGCAGACTACACCCTTTTCTCCCCACAGTTGCCAGAGCAGTTTCAGATGTCTAGCACAAGCCCCAGAACTGGTCACAGCAGTTCCCTTCATGCCAGACTGGACTTCCCACTTTAATTTCATCACCAGGATGTGGCCGCTTCCACTAGGATAAGATCATATCAGTCTTTAGGGAACAGGATGAGTCTCTGACCTTCCTTTGCCTGGAATACACTGGATACACTCTGTCAAACTCGTTGAACTCAGTGGTGAAGGCTCTGTTTAATCTCAAGAGTCTCTGTTTTCATAATCACACTTTCAATCACTAGAAACTGTGACTGGACTCTTCCTCCCTTCTCCTCCCTACTTCTGGTTAAGGCTTTTTAGGATTTTGTTGCTGTACTTTGGTTTACTCTGGAAGAACCTGCACCAGATTTTGCTGGATTTGATTAGTCTCTTATCCAGGAGCTCTAGATTGGCAGCTGAGCTTCCCACGTTCCAGGTTTCCTCCTGGAAACTTTCATCTGGGAGCCACACCACACTGAGCTGCTCCCTCCAGCCTGACACTGCTGTGAGCCTGCCCTGGGCTATGGTGGAGCACAAACTTCAAATGACTGCTCTGCTGTGGGCTTTGGGCCAAGCTGCCTCACTCCAAAGTTGAATTACACTGAATTCCCTCCTCAATTCCAGCAGCAGGCTGGATTTATGAGCCCTGTTCAGAGCTATCTCCATTATTGCTTATGTGTAAAAGCTTTTTAGGAACTCATCTTTTATAGAGACTTTACTGGCCTGATTTCTGTCACTTATTATTCATTTTCCTTCATATTTGAGACTTGAAAGGCTTGGGATGAAGCATTTTTGCCACCACAGACTTGTTGAATTACCTTAAGCAGCACATTCAGTCTCTGTTTCAGTGTTCCAACCAATAAAGTGGGGAGGTGATTCCACAGTTTGCTGGGAAGATGATTTTATTTAAGGCTCCTCAGTGTCCAGGTCCTCTGGCTACAGCAGCTCCATGGGTTTTCAAGTGAGAAGTTGATACTCAAGCACCTTAATTTTAATTAAAGCTCTTTCAGTTTCATTGGAAATTCACAGATGGGCTAAACAGGAGAATTTCAAGTGAAAACTTGGAAGGAAATGAAGAATGAGGCAATAAATGTATTTGGGCTCAGGCTGAAAATTTGGAAGGAATTTAAGAATGGGATTTTAATTTGGGTAAAAACTGCCATTTGAAAGGTTCAGTCTAAATCTTGTAATTAAACAGCCTCTTGCAGCAGAGCAGCATGTTGTGAAATAGCACTGAGCATTCAGCAACTCTGTACCAGAAGATGCAATTAAAAAAGGCATTATTTTCTATTAACATGCAGTAAAAATAAAATTGAATAGAGACCAGTGCACTGATGTTCTCTCAGAAGACAGCAAGGGCACTGAACTTGGCTGGCAGAGGCAAGTGCAGTGATTTTCCTTGGAAATCAGACCCTGAAGATTTTGTCCCCAAAATGCTCATTGGAAATCCTACAGCTTGCTGGGAAAGTGCCTGAGTGGTTTTTTATCCCTTTGCCTGCATTCCCCTAACTTGAGGGTACATAAAGAGCTCCTCATGGTAGTGTAGGAACTCTCACACGTTCTTGGCAGAATTCTTGGAGTTGAATTTTCAGGTTGTTTCATCTCCCAGGAACGTGTTCAAGAGGACTTAGAATTGTTATTACTTCTGCCTGAAAGGTTAGCAGATCTTCTGTGCTGTGTATAATCCAGGCATAAACTATTCTTAGCTGCTTATTCCAGATAACTCCTTAAATAGTCTTCGGAAAATATGCAGGATGCTTTTAAAGCGTGATGTAAAAGGAGATACTGATGTATGTGATTTGAGGTAGGTACTCTGACAGTGTCCCTGGCTTATGAGAAGTAAGGAAAAACATAGATTTAACTATGTGAAATATGGATTTAAAGGGTTCACATGGACTTACTGCTATTCCCACTGTTTTGCTGCCTGATTATCCGTTTTCTTTCCAACCTCTAAAGTCAAAAATCTGGTTGGCTTGTAGGGAAAATGAGCTCACCCCAAAGAGCAGAACAATTTTCCTTCAGTAATTACTTCTGTTCTCTTCAATTCTGAGCAAAAATTTTAAAAAGTTGTTAACACCCCCACACACTTCCGCTCCCCTCTGCCTCCTTCCATCCCCTTCTGCTGGGGCTCCTCCCAGAGCTTGGACTCCCCTGACCTCTGGAATGTTTGGTTTACCCAAATTATCTCAGTGTCATGACATGTCCTGTGGTGACAGACACTCATCCCCTTCCGCAGGGGCCGGTGGGAACCCACAGCTGAGTTTCCCTCCGTGGGTGCCAGGGAGGGTCCCAGTGCCACCATCCCCCTGCCAGGGCACCCCAGGGCTCTGGGGCTGTGGCACAGCACAGCCAGAGGCCTTGGGCAGCTCTGGGGTTCATGCAGATTCCCACCATCTCCTTTTGACTCTGTTTTGTGTTTGTTGTGTGTTTTAGGGTCCCCCAGGCCCCCATGGAAACCCTGGCTCACCTGGCCCCCCAGGACTGAAAGTAAGTATGAACTGGTTTGAGGAGCTTTCACCTTCCTGTCCCACAGGACATCCTGGGGGAAGGACAGATTCCTTTTCTCCTGCTCTGGACAAAAAGGCAGGAGCTGAAGCCATTTCTCCCTCCCTGCTGCTCTCACAGGGGCTCTCCAGCAGCACAGCCGAGGCCTTTTCCTGTGTTCAGAGAGACCCTGGATGTGCCTCCATCCCTGGTTCTCCTGAATTTCAAAGACTGCCAAATTAGAATCCTGCTTAAGCTATGCCTGTGCCGGGGCACAAACTGCTGTGTCAGACAAGGGCAGTGGGATCCTCCCTCTCCAGAGCTCCATCACCTTTGCATTTCTTTGCCTTCTCATTGCTCTCCTCTGGATTTTGCAGCCTTTTCCTCCGAGTCTGGACAGTGGCAGGAGTGAGTGGCAGCACCCAGAGTCTTCCTCTGCTTTTCTCCTCCTGAAACTCCTTCTCTCTTTCCCTCTCCAGAGTTTCTGGGAACTCTGAGCTCCATCAGTTGTCCCAAACTGATCTCATGGCTTCCTTCTGGATGCCCTCACCTCTCCCAGGAGGGCTCACAGACCTGCTGCAGTGCCAGGGGCTCTGTGCTTTGTCCTTTTCTCCTGCACACACGTTCCCACACAGCGAGGTGGGGGTCACCCCCTGCAGCTGGACCCTCTCTCTTTGCTGGGATTGAGCACAGATGTGGCTTTGGAGGGGTCCTAACCCAGTGTGCAGCAAACCCCTTCCAAAAAGGTGTTTTAATTCCCAGCTCATTCCACGTGTAAGGCTTTGTGTTACCTAAAGACCGAAGTTCCTGGAAAACTGGTTTGGATTGCTTTGGTGTGATTGTTTACAAAGGAATCGGTTTATATTTTATAACATCTGTGTTGGACTGAAGAGCAGTGGAGTTTGGAGAGGCAACACTCAGTACCAGATTTTCAGTACCAGGGATGCTGTAGGACGTCTCAGCCAAACAGAGAAAGGTGTGAGCAATAGTTCTGTCCTTTCATGATCTCATCAGTAGGCAGAGATGTTATGAGCACTATTGATGCTCTGGGAAAAAGATTCTGGAAACTTGGCATGCTGCCTCTACGTGATTAAAAATTAGGCACTGGAGACATGCTGGTGAACAGCAGCTGGTTTAAATTCCACATATGGCCTGAAAAGTGAGCCTATAAAAGTTCTATGTCTTAGTGTTCTGCATTTATTCTCCATCAATGACTTCCAGATCACACTTGTTGAGTTTTATAAGTCAAATCAAACTTCTTTTATCTAACTTCCAGCCCTGAAAATCCAGTCTGGTCCAAGTGTAGAGTCAAACTACGTTTCTATGCTATGGGATTTTTTTTAACCACTTTTAGCCTAATGACTTGTCAGAAATCATCATTTGGCTGTGAAGCTATATTCAGTTGGTCACCTAATAGATATAAAGTCTTGCTGTAAGCATTTTTCCTCCATCTCAATGCACAGTCTGGCAGCAGGAAGGCTCAGTGGATGGAGAGCTGTAAGTCTGCAGCACAGATCTGGCATCATCAGGCTCTGTGATATATTTTATTTTTGTCCAGCCACCATTTTCAGTATTGGTCTGTTCACAGTGCTTTGTCAAAAGAACTATTAGGTTTGCAGTGGGATGTGAGAGCTGGAGCTCAGCCCAGGCCACAGCAAAGGTTCACCTTTAGCAGGAGAGCCTGGTGAGCCATGGCTACATCATCTCTACCTCAGAAATGCTCGGAATTTTCACTCCCCTCCTTCCCTTCAATTCTCTGATGTTATAGCAGTTGCAGAAAATGGACTTTGCCCCAAAAAGTGGTTTTCTCCCCTTTGTGTCTTAACTGCCTGTAAGCCTGCACCTGGGACCTGATGCCTTCATCATAAGATCCTCAAAGAATGGTTTGGGTTGGGACCTGAAAGTTCATCTCATTGCAACCCCCTGCCATGGGCAGGGACATCCTCCCCCAGACCACATCACTCAGAGCTCCACCCAACCTGGCCTTGGACATTTTCAGAGATGGGAATCTTCTTAACAGACTCAGCACGTGGCAGAAATCTTGGATTTGTGAAAGTTCAGCCTGGACAACAGGGCAAAGCAGCTCCAAGTGGAGCTTCTCTTGCTGAGAGCTGTGAAGTGGCTGCTGGGCTTGGTCTGGCTTAGACAGCAGTTAATCCCACAGAAAAAAACAAGCAATCTAAGAGAGGAAATTGAAGTTTCCCAGGTAGATACAGTTTGGAAACCATGACTAACACCCAGCCATTGTCACTTAAAAAGGGACCCAGGAGCATATTTTTTATCAGCTGAATGACCAGAGCCCTTGTAAGGTTGGGCAGCTCTTTGCAAGGGCTGTGGTGTGCCCCTGCAGGCTCTGGGTATTTTATGTGTCTCCTGCCTGGCTGTAGTGCTTTAGTTGTGTTTCTGCATTTCACTGTCAACTCTGTGCAGAGCCCACTTTATTCTCACCACTGGAGCTGAGCACTTGTAATTCCTTGGACTTAGGAAGCTGATCTTTGGCACAGAGCTGTTTGTAGCTGTTGAGCCAAAATCCTGCTGATCTGCTTGGGCATGGTTCCACTGACTCCAGTGGCATTACACCTGCTTGTGCCACCTGGGAATTCAGCCTGCAGTGCTTAGCTCAGCAATTCATGACATGAAACTCCTTCAAGGGGGGATTCTTGCTACTCTCTGCATTCTGCTTGTTGGCCTTAGCAGTTGTAAAATTGCCATTGCATCTGGTTGGCAGAGACTGATTATTGCAGATAACCTCTGCAATAGCTGTAGCCACAGGCTGGGCTGGGGTCAAGACTGGGTCTGTCACCTGAGAGCTGCTGGGGGACAGGAGGGGTGCTTTTGCTAACCACTGGATGTAGCTCTCAGGATGCCCTAATAGAGTTTGGGATCAGGAAGATGGCCAGACAAGGTGTGTTTTCAAAAGCCATTGCAGGAGTTGGGTTTGCAATCCTCACCTGGAGGCTTTTGGCATCAGGTATTAGTATGATTTGCTGCTCTGGATAAATCTTTTCTTAAAGTGCTTGAAAAATATTGTATTTTCAGTTTAGTGAATGCTTTTTCTCTCCAAGGTAGCTCATCAGTTTGGCTTGCTGATGTTTAAAATATTATTAGTGGAATTATAAAACTGAGATGTTTCAATTGCACAGCTCTGGACTTCTCCCAGGTAGGAGAAAAACCCAGAAGAAAACAATTTCTTCCTTTACAAGAGGAAGAAGTGTTCTCAGGAAGTTAGAAAGAGAGAAGCATATGGGAAAGGTGCTATGGCTTGGTGATGGACAAGATTTAGGTTAATTCCCCTGTTGTCATTGCTGTGTAAGAAGGCTCAAGCAATTAACCCACAGTTTCAGCCCTCACATCCAGCTGGTCCCAATACTGATTGATCTTGGGGACATGTGATCCTGCTCATGGCTGAGTTCTCCACCTGAGTGATGGTCTCAGCAGTGCTGGGCACAGAACCAGAGCAGAGACTTTGCTAATGTGATCTGGAGCTTCCCAGGGGAAAACACAAGTTCCTTTCCATGTCTCAAAGTCATTGCATGGAGCACATGGGAAGATTTAGGGAAAGTGGTGGGTGTCTACCTGCTGCAGTAGATGGATTTTGCAGAGTAGAAATGAACAGCCAGCGATACCAAGGGCTGCTCTAATCTGTTCCCAGCAGTGGCAGCACCCACTGACTGCTCTGAAGCTCAAGGAGTGGGAGAATTGCCCTGATAACAGCTGCATGCAAAGCAAGATTATCTGCATGACTTCATTTGCTGTTTGGAAAGCCGGCAGCCTTCATTCAGAATTTGTGCAGATACATCTGCCTTGAATCAGCAGTGCTCCCTACAGTCCAGAGCCAAGCAGTCTCACTCCTCCTGAGCCTCGGAGCTTGTGGTGGATGCTGGAGGAGGATGGGGGGGTTTGCACTCTGTGCAAGGTGGGAAGCACACGTGGAATGCACTCACAGTGAGGCTGTGAGGAAAAGCAGCCCAGCTGGCTGTGACCAGAGCTCTGTGCTGCTCGTGAGAAATGCCAGTTAGTAACCAGTATTGCTCCTTTCTGAGTCTCCCCTTCCCTCCAAGCACTTCCCTTGGCAGCCATTAGCTCACCCCCCCAGCTGTCCTGGGTTGATGTGCCACACAGAGGTTGTGGCTGGTTTATGATCCATGGGATGTTAAATAGTGGCTGATCCTGGGATACCTGTCTTGGCTGTGCCAGAAGAGATGTTATGTGTGCTAAGCTTTATCTCTCCCCTACCCAAGGACCCTGGCACACTTCAATCTCTTGTAGGTTTTCCTACTTGAATCTCTCCCCCTGCTAGGTGCTCACATTACCTTTCCACCTCTTGAGAATTTGAAGTGAGATTTGCAAAGGAATCTGCTGGAATTAGATGATCAAACGCTGCTGAGATTCCAGCCTGTGTTTGTCAGAAGATCACAGCCTCACACAGTAATTTCCCTCATCACAGTTGTTAAGGAGGAAAATAAGGAATAATGCTGCTTAAGGTCAAGTGTGCCGCTCTCTGCCAGCCTGGGAGCCTCACAATTGCTCTGCCTGTTGGGGGTGTCTAATTAGTACAACTTTCTCTGCAGTCTCATCTGTTCCTCACAGTTAAAAAAGCAACAGCATCTCGTGAGTTGTGGAGGAGGATGGTTGAGCCCCAGTAATAGGCTTGGTAATTATTTTTGTGATGGTAGCTGTAGACAAGGAAGGAATTGCAGCTGTCTGGTCTAATAAGTATCAAAAGTCCTGACATTGCTTTCTTCCAGTTATCCTTTCTTTAGCCAATTGAATACTGTCAACTACTATTTAAAACTCAACTCTTTAGCAGCAGCAATCACTCACCAAATCCACCCCCAGCAAAACAGCTATTCCAGGCCACTTTAATACATTTGGGATGTCAGGGAAGACTGGGATAAAACAAAATGTTTTTCTAATTTGGAGGCTTGGTGGAAGCAGAACCACATCTGTGGGCTGGGCCCTTGGATTATGTCACTAATGCAAGTTTTTCATTTCAGGGTCAGAAAGGTGATCCTGGGCTGTCACCTGGAAAAGCTCGCAATGGGCAGAAGGTGAGATGTCACCCCAAGGCCATGGGGGGCTTTCAGAACTGTGCACACACACAGGGAGTCTGTACTGCAGCCACGAGCATCCCAGCTACTCAAATAGACCTAGGACTGGGAAATAAGGCTTAAATCTTGGATTCAGGACTAAAGAGAGGTAGCTCTCAGTGATCACAGAGTGCTGAGGTGTCACCTGCCACGGTGTTGTTTCTGAGTGTTTACCCAATTTAGCCACAATCTGCAGCCCAGCTGAAGCCCCTGCTGCCACAGGCACCTGGCTGCTTCACAGGTGTCTCCAGCAGCACATCTGAGGTGCAGCCACGCTCAGGGCATGCAGCTGCAGCTAGAGACAGTCCCTGTGTAAGGAATAAAAGCCTTGGAGGCCAAGGAAAGGATGTTCTTGCTGAGGAACGGGGCTTTGCCCCATGCTGCAGCCCCATCCAGGTAGAGATTTCTTGGTGGAGGCTTCTAAGGCATGGACCTCGCTGAGGGGTTTCCACCAAGGGCTGCTCAAACCAACACAAAGCACCCAGCTGGGAAGGAAAGATGCTTTCTGGGTTTAGCAGTTTTTGAGCATCAGAGTTCTGCTAATTCTTTTCAATAAGTTACAACTCCAATCTTGCTGTTTCACAGCTGAGAGATTTTTACAGAGGCAGCAAGCCCTCACAGAATTCTGGACATGAACAGGGGGGCAAGCATGGCTCCATATCACCCACCTCAATTTGCTCTTTCAGTGGTGCCTGCACAATCCTTGGTAACTCGTGTCCAGGGCAGAAGCCTGGTTCTCTTCCTCTCACCACAAGCCTTGCTATAAATGCACAGCACATAGAAAGCCCCGGCTCTAAAGAGCTTGGGCCCTTCATTTGACACCAGATGCCTCCATAAAACACAGTGAGGCCACACAACTGCAAGATGGAAGGTGATGTTAGAAAACATTCAGAAGGCTAAGTCTGAAATGATGCTTTTAACTTAACCCCACGAGATGCCTTTTAAAATTTCTGGTACACTATATTGGAGTGGCATCACGTGGAAATCATTCACCCGGGTCTGGAACTGTTTTCTTGAAGACAATGGTTGGTGTAAAAAAGGGAGAGATCCAGCTCACCTTTAGCTTGTATTAACAAGGCTTTATTGCTGATAGCAATAATAGGAATAAGGAGTTTCCAGCAGGAGTTTGGAGTGGTGCCTGATTTTCAAGCTAGATACTGGAAATGTGTTGAATTTCAGTAAGAAGGCACTCCAGGGTTTTTTGATCCCGATCAGAGGAGGCCAAGTGGGCTCACACAGCCGGGCTGGGTGTTGGAGAGGTCTCACAGAAACGCGCTCATCCGTTCTGTGATGGTTTGGGTTTGCCAGCTGGGACGTGATGCAATCCCTTTTCAGAAGTACAGGCCACTGAACAAACCCTCCCACTAGCAGCCTGCAAAGGTTCAATCCGTGTCAGGCGGGCAGGTTAAATAATTTCACCACCAGCACCATCCGAACGGGAGCCGCTGGCTGAGCCAGCGCAGTAGCAGAGGGTGAGAGCAAATCACAGGATTTGGCAGGAGGTACCTGTTGTTCTTATTGCATTTAAAATCTAAAATTTCCTTGCCTTGGCGATTTCAATGCCTATTGAAAGGCGAATGAAGCATGTGACTGAATGAGATCATTGAGGGGAAAAAAAGCGCATTCATTCTGCTTGCGAAAAGCTGGACTCCAGCAGCAGCTGCCATTAATTAACTGGGGTTATTATTTATATGAGCCAGTTAATAGAGATGTTGTTTAAATCTACTCTTCTTTTCCAGTCAGGTTTTTTTTTGAAGAGTTGTGATTAGAACCAGAAATATCAATAGCTGGGGGCTGGTGTCAGCAAAATAATTGTGGTAACTGCAGTAGGCATAGGGGAAATGTTGCTGAAAACTAATTGCACTTTCTTGCTTCCTACAGGGAGACGTGGGCTTACCTGGTTTAACTGGGTTCCCTGGACCACCTGGTAGAAAGGTAAGTGTTCTTTTCTAGTGAATTAGATCAGTAATTTTATTTTAAAATTATCTTTTTTAACTCTGACTGAAAGATTTAATTAGAAGTCTCAGTATCCACCCAAAGAGTCTTATGCCTTTTTAGCAGGTGTATAACCTAGGAGAGATAGGCTGAAGCAACTGCCTAAAGACTATGTAAGGGTATGAAATTAAATTCTGGATACAGAAGTCTGTTCCTTCTTTGTATTCCACATCCCTCTGCACCCTGACTCTGAGTGTTCCTCAGCAAGCTCAGTTTAGGCCTGGTGCAGACAGTGCATTATCCAAAGGGATCTCCAACAACAGCAATACTCAAAGGATGGGTTCAGAACAGTACTAGCATTCCAAGGAAGCTATTCTGGTAAAGCACATTTCAAAAATGTATCTGTGTGCCTTCCCTCTTTATTTTGCTTGGAGACTGTCAGCACTGGTCAGGTTATACTTCATTTGCTTCCATATTGATGCTTCAACCCCATTAACATCACAAACCACACATTTTTGCCTAGAAAAGGGTATGTAAGGGTAGAACACAAGATCCATCCCTGTTTCCCTGAGGCAGCAGGGTGTGTGTCTCTGTCCATCCATTCCATCTGCACAGCAACACCTCAGCCATCCATATCTGCAGCTCAGATCTTTCCTGTATCAAGGACGTTTCAGCTGAGTCTCCAGTTCCAGGCTGTGTTGGTAGCTTGGTTTCTTTTTTTGGGAGCAGTTTGGGTGGGGCTCAGTGGCCATGACTCCCTCTCTCAGCAAGCCAATATTGCCACAGCCAAGCTGAACAGTTAAAATTAGCATCTTGTTTCAATCACTTCATCAGTCAATGGACCATTGACCATACCCTGTTCCACAGGTCAATTAGCTGCACACAAACACCTCCTTGGATTTGTTTTAAGACTCCAAGGAGAGAAAGAAGGTGTGGAGGAGGCTGAAAGGAACCCTCCCTCTCCATGATTATTTGTTGTATGCTTTATACAAGAACCAAACTGCCAAGAGGAGGGGCTGAGTTTATTTTTTAACTCCAAGGCTGGTCATGCTTGGGGGGCTGTGTGGAGTAGGAGCAATTGAGTGATTAATTATGGATCTTTTGCTGTCACAAACAAGTTCTAACTAATAGGGTGCAAAGAATACCATTTTCCTGATATAACAGCTCATAAAACAAAACCTTGTGGTTACGATCAGCAAAATGCAATGTCAGGAGCGCAAGCAGTCAGAGTGGAAAAAGCAGAGAAGGAATAGGAGATTGAACAAACATTCCCAAGTCCAGCACATGGCCTTCACATCTGATCTTAGCTCCCACAGGACAGGGTAAAGGCAGGGGTATGCTTCTGTTTCTTCAAGTAATGAGCAAGTTGGATGTTGAAATTTTTCCTTTGGTGCAGCTTAAAAACACCTCCAGTAGCACTAGTCTGGCAGTGGGTTTGGTGTAACCTGGCTTTTATTAGCATCTTCCATTAAGAAAAAAATTTACAGCTGTTGGAGAAATGTTTGGAAAAAAATCTTTTTCTTTTTTTTTTAATAATCTGGGTTGCCTGCTGGCATTCTCCCAGTGAAAATACACTGGTGCTTGGCTGAAGGTGGGCAACATATCTTGGCTACCGGAAAACAGCAATGCCTTGGAAATGGACAACCCTCCTCTCACTCCATGGAGGTGCTGCAAAAAGGGCTTTCAGGGCTTTGATCAGAGAACGCCATGTGGAAACCTTCAAATGGGCAAAATATTCCACCAGGAGAAACAAAATGCTTTTCCCACTAGATGAAACCACTGTCTCAGCAGCGTGAGCTGGAGCCACAACCAGCAGCGTGTGGTTTTGGATAGTGTGGCTCACTCCTCAGTGCCTGCCTTGGGAATGCTGGCAGACTTGGATTGGACTTGTAGGATTGGACAGGCTGATCTCAGAGCACCCCTGAAGTTGTTTTAGCTCCACACATCTATGAATATGTGAAATTGCCTTAGAAGCAGCAGCTGCACTTCTCATCCTGTCCACACAGAGCAAATGGTGTTTTTGCAGACCAGGAAGCGTGGCAGGACTTGGATGTTCCCTCTGCCCATCCCTCTGGTGCCTGTGAGGTATCTGTGGCCTTTGGCTTTTTGTTTGGGGCTGCAGACCACAGCTGCCTTGGTGATAGATCTCAGCAGAGCAGCAGCATTGCTCCAGAGGAGAGAACAGCAGCAGAGAGGCAAAGCTTCACTGGAGTCAGAGAGCAGAGACAGAGCTGGGAAGTGGTCAGTGCTTCAAAACATGCCGTATGCAGGTCTCATTCCCTGGCCCCTTTATTCTTCACATTTCCTACCAAAGTGCAGGATGATCCCTTTAGCTAGGAGAGAGTGGATTATAAATATCATCACAGATGAGTAAATCCTCCACTGGAGTGCAATTTCCTTTCTAAATCACAGCCCTTTGTGTGGAGTGCCCTGTAATCACCAGGAAGTGTTCAGATAAAAGAGCAAATGCAGTTGTTTTCATACCCTCTGCCCTGTCATTTTAGTGCTATTTGAAGAGGATTTTAGCAGGTAAATACTTTCACACTGCAGCCAGCTTTAACACACAAGCTTTTCTGGTTTTCCCTCGTGGTAATTCACCTGAGGTCGAAATAACTGGGGTATGTTGTGAAGAAATACATGTTTGAAACTCTCCAGAGATCAGGATATATAGTGAGGAGGATGTTTAAAAGAACATAATAATAGCAGAATGTCTTTATATTTAACCTAAGTGCCATTCACTTACCACTACAGAGCTGGTGCAGAATTTAGTTCAGGACATGCTTTGAGCATCTCAAGGGACCATCATGCAACCACCTCCTTTGGGTGGACATTGCAGGATCAAAACACCCATCCTGCAGAAACCCAGCTGGTGCAGAATGCTTCAGAACAACCAAGCCAACGTATTTCTTATCAGTGGAAAAGTCAGATATTTCTATGCTTGGTGCTCCAGTTGTCTAGAGGCAAGGTAGCTCCTGCTCCAGACTGGAAGAACTGGGCAAAGTCCCAGGAGAAAACCCCAAGGAAATCTAAATTCCAGGGAACGACTGGGGATGCTGAACCCAGGGATGTTTCTGTTGGCAGCTCTCACCTTCAAGCCAGACACCCAACCAGAGTGGAGCATCCTCCCTCCTTTCTGCTGAGCCTCTGTCAAGGAGCCGGGGAGAGGATGAGCAGAGAGGATTTCATGGGGCAGATTCCTGGAGAGGGGCAGGGAATCCTGTGTGCTGCTGGTCCTACCCCAAGAGCTGCTGAGGTACTTCCAGTGAGGAGTCTCTGGCTGAAATGCTCTCACAGCATTTGGAGAAAGGACCCTTGAGGCAGTTCAAACAAGGGTCTTTCAGGTCAGCCTTGTCAGGAGGTGCAGCTCTGTCCAGAGCCATGGTATATCAGCAAAGCCAAGCAGGAGAAGACTGGTGAGGAGGGAATCAGCATCATCCCAGGCCAGACTGTCTGAAATAACAAGGCAGGAGGAATGCAGAGGGGAGAGGGTAGTGGCCAGGATGGCTGAGAGCATTGCACACCCTGCCAGCACAGGCTCAGGCTGCAGGTCTGGAATAGCCCGTGGGAAGAATAAAAAAGCTGTTAAGCAGAGGTGTGGACCTGGGAGCAGAAACAGTCCTGGGTTCGTGTGGTGAGTGGAGCCAAAGGCCAAGTGCTCGGTCACCCCTGTGACTGGTGATGGCTTCCAGAGCAGGGACACTCCCTGTGGGCTTCACAGACAGATGAGGTGTGCTGGAGCCCTGGCCAGGACAGGGTGAGGAGCAGGGACTGAGGTACATGTAGTTGAAACCCACCCTTGAAAGCAATTTGTTACTTCTCTAGTATTTGTGCAAGGATTGTTCCATGTTTATTTTTTCCTCTCCCATTTGTTTCAAGTTCAATTTTCTGCTCTTCTTATTTTTTTAAATCTTGCTGCTAGCACAGCTAAAAAGTCATCTCTGTAACTGAATTTAATCTCCTGATCTGCTTCCCTTGATGGAAGTTTGTTTGAAACAGCTGGAGTAAGATAGTAAAGAAGAGGGAAAAAATCTGAAGTGTCCATCACATACAGAATTATTCTGTTTGAAGGGAGCTCTAGGTAAATTCAGGAGAAAGCAAACTCCCTTATAAGACACAAAGTGCTCAGTCTGCAGTCAAACAGGCTGCCCTTGTCCTGCTCCAGTGTCTGCATCCCTCCAAAAATGAAATGCTGACAAACTGAAGCAGGATTATGAAAGACCTGTGAGTGATTTGAAGCCTGAAAACACTTGCCAGTAAGCAAGGTGGATTAAGAAACTCATTCTAATCTATTCAGCAGAGAGCAGGTTGAGAGGCAGCTTGTTCACTGTTTTTAGTAGCTTCATAATGAGGGACTCTGGATCTTGTAATAATTAGATTAGAAAATCTGGAAGCTGTACAAGTTCAAGGTAGAAAAATTGAAGTTTCCTGTGATGGTAAATGGTTGTTTTGGTGTTTCATGTGGCATTTCAAACTCTAAAGCAAAAGTAAGAGCTCTGAAACATAAAAGGCTCATGTTGCTATAGTCCCCAATGTGCCCAAAGCCAACATTTCACTCTGTGGGTCTGTGGTTTCCTGAGGATTAAGGGCAGCCCTGCTCAAGGTGTAGATTACAAATAGATTTGAGCATGGAGACCACTCCAAATGTGTTCATGGAGCAATTCCCTCTGGAGCATGTACCACCCCACAGCAGGGCACATCAGCAGGTTTGGATGGTGCAAGCACAAAGCAGCTTGATTAGAGTTTTCATGATTGTGTAATGCTGCCTAAAATCATGCTTCTCCTCAGGACTTAGAAACCAAACACAGATTATTTTACTATATTTTTGTTTCTTAATATTCATCTCTTCCATCCTATTTTGACAGGGATATAAAGGCTACCCTGGACCCCTAGGTCACCCTGGAGACCAGGTGAGTTTTCCCATTTCACAACAGGGGAATTTTAAGGAGGGGTGGATTTTCTGGCTGTGATGCAGGTTTGGCTCTGGTGCAGCCAGTTCCTTCCAGGGCAGCTCAGCTCACACGGACCCAGCAGCAACAGCGTGGTGGCAGGAGACTGCCTTGGGATTTCTGAATTCAATTTCGAATTTTTGCTGCTCAGCCACACTATGTTTACTTGGGGGAAGAAAAACCAGCTCGCAATCCTCCCCCTTTATTTGTCTTCTTACATTAATTTCACCTGGACTTTACTAACCACACTGTGTTGAGTATATGTGATTCCCTCCCAAAGCCCATTCCTCCTCTCCCTTTTTCTCCCCCCTCTCTATTTGGTTAAGTTTGACATTTGCAATGCAATTAAAAAAAAAAAAAAAAAGCAATGAATAGCAGGCCCTGTTAGCAATGATGTTAAAGGATATTATACATGAATCCATTTAGTTTTGAAGAATTTTGGCAGTGCTTTCCCACCAGCAAAACGGTTCCATATGCCAGATATAGATGCAGCCTTACACCTTCTCTTAGTGTCCTTGTTCCAGATTCTCTGCTGCTTTCCCCCAAACGAAAGGAGAAGGAGAAACAGCAGCACTTGCTCACTGCATGATCCAGTTGACTTGGCTTCCATGTCCATGTGTTTTTTCCCTCCCTCATTAATTAACTTCATTATCTACCCTTAATATTGTTTCCCTCTCTAATGTGCCTCAGGTTAATCCGTTCCACAATGATTCAACTAAAAACACTTCCCAAGTGGGACGTTCCCCTGACTTTTTGTGCTTTTTCTTTTTTTCTCTCCGAAGGGCGAACGGGGACCAGCTGGAAGTCCAGGTGCCAAAGGTTATCCTGGCAGGCAGGTGCAGTAAATCTCATCGTGCTGTGCACAGAGTAGGGATTTGGGTGTGAAGGTAGCTAAAGACATGCCCCACTAAGGACAGTGCAGTCCTCTAGAAAATGTTGGTATATTTGACATCTGAATACTTTCCTTCTTTCCTCCTCAAGATGTTGTACCAAAAGCACAGTCTTTCAACTCTGAAATGCTGTTAGAAAGTGTTTTGTGCCTATGATAGATAAAACCTGAATTAATACAGCATGTTATGACAGATTTTTCTTCAGTGTAACAACAGGGAAAAAACAGAACAGCAGAGAAGTGAAAGACACGTGCAAGCTGCTAACCTTTCTTTTCTAGGCATAATTTGTATATAATGTTGGACAAGTTAGAAACCTGGGGTAGAAAAAGTTGTATTTATTATTGGAGGAGGAGATTTAGATGAACTCTCACTAGTAAAATGCACTGGCCTAAACCTATGTATACACACACAGTGTTATGCATGAACTGTAAATATATATATATAAAAATCATGTTTGCAGCTGCAAAAAAGGTGATGAAAGACAATCAAGTCATGTTCTCATGCTGGAAAAAAATTACACAATTATGACTTGAGGAATGGAGGAGTGTGCATTGGGTAATGGACCAAGATTGGACACTTTTTGTCCTACTGATGTAAGATGCTGAATAGTGTAAAGAAAAGAGGAGAATTTAAAGGACCCTAAAAAATGGAATCTCTTGGAGGACAGAACATCCAGCCCTATAACATTTTGTGGTGAATTGAATTTGTCAGGGTTTTCTGAAATGGACACATTTACTGTTGGATTCTGGCACATTTGTCTCTAAGCCAAGAGACCAGGCAGATGTCAGAGATCCCAAATTCTCTGTCCTGAGTCTTTCAGACTTACCAGGAGTTTGACTGTGATTTTTTTATGTAGATGTGTAGTTTATTGGATTAAATGTGACCTAGACCTGCAGAACAAGTCTGCATCTCTCTGCCCCAGCCTGTCAATAATGCATGACCCATTTTAAATTGAAAATTAAACTGATACCTTGCTTAGCACACTGGAGAGTGCAGATGGCAGAACTGGATGGGAGCTTTATGCACCTGACTAAATGCTCCATTCATACTCTGAAAGGCTCTTAGAGCTGAGCATGCCAAAGAGTCTCCTAGGTGTGAATGTGTGCTACATGACTAATAAGAAGAGGTCCAAGAGGTTTTGGACATACAAGGTTAATGAATGCTGTCCAGCAATTCAGCCCATCAGATAAGCAGGATGAAATCTGTGCCTTGACATTCAAAGATCAAATCTGCCTTCTTAAAAACATGGTTTGGGTCAGGAAAGTGACTTTTTTTATTTTTTCAAGGCAGCTTTTTTCAGCCTATCTGAATGTTGTGTGTATCCTGTGCCAGAGTTGTTTACTTTACTGAGATTTTACTACTTGTTACTCCTGTCAGCTGTGCTGGCTCTGCAGTGATGGGAGAGAGTGCTTGGCTCGGGTTTGGTTTGTGCATCACAGGCAGGATTGTAACTTCACCCTGATGCCTGGAATCTTTGGCAACGATGCAGGAACCAGGAAAGAGCACAACCCGACTTTCACATCCCAGGCTGAGCCTGCAGTGCTGCCAGCTGAAGAAAATATGGACTTAGCCTTTTTTTTTTTTTCTTTTCTCCAGAAAATCCCATCAAAATTTGAAACTAAGAAAAAAATTCAATCTGGAAACTTGCTAGAAGCCAATAAACATGAAAATTTATTTTGCATTTTTATACTTCTCATCTTTGCAGCAGTTTGAGTGAGCAGCATTAGGCAGAGAATTAGAATGGCAAATGAATTTTCAATTTTTTCCATAGCTGATGCTGCAAAGGGTTAGAGATATCACAGTACCTGCATTGCTGAGGGACTTTTAGGCTGTAGAAATTTCTCATGGCATCAGTGTTCCCTAAGCAGGATTGGAACACAATTGCTCTGTATATGTTTGCTTAGGCAGGAAGATGAATGGAGAGCTGCTGGGCACAGAGCGTGGCTGTGCCTCACATCCCAAGTGTAACACAACCTCTGGGCACCCCACTGCCTCAGCCCTTGTGGTCTTTATCATCACAAATCTCTGCTCCAGCCCCAGGGGAGTCTCACTGTGTGCAGCAGTCTCAGGTTCTGCTGAATCCCAGCTCCCCAACAATGGCAGATCTGTTATTTGTATAATTTTGCCTTTTTTTTCCTCCTTTGTTGATAGTCCTTGGAAGCTTAAAGCAAAACCTTAAAGCAGAACCATGCAGCACTTAAAGCTTTGAGAAGCACTTAAGGCAGAAGCATGCAGGGATGGTGCTTGGGGGGTTGGCACTGTTTGTTCTTTTGAGTTAAAGCCTGTCCACATTTGTCTTTGTTTTTTCCCTTCTCTTCTAGGGTTTACCTGGCCCCATAGGGGAATCTGGCCCAAAAGGCACTCGGGTAAGCAACCTTTCATTTGCCTTTTCTCTGCTTGTTTTTATCAAAGGCTTCTCAAGAAACACTTTAGGCTTGATTTTGCAATTCTGAAGCTGACTGCTTTAATTTGTTGGGTTTCGGGGGATTTGAACTGTGCACTGCTTGTTTATTGAAGCACCATTAAATTTTTTAAATTAAATGTGGAATGTACCTGATCAAAGTTCCCCAATAGAGCTGATGATAAAGTCAGCCCCTTCAGAGCTCATGTTGCAGGAGAGGAAAGAACGGCTTACAAATTCCTATCAAAGCCTGCAAGCCCCATGTCCCAAAGGCCTCTTTATTTTCAATCAGTGTGGTTCAGCAGTCTTTGACCACACTGAATATGGGCTCGTTTGGGTACAGGCCTGGTTGGGGAGTGATTTATGCCATTATGCACAACAGCAAGCCAGCATCTTGAAGCCACGTGTAAATACAAACAATATCTCTGTCCTGTCTGGTTTTACTCACCAAAAATAATTGTTGGGGTTTTATTCTCACTGCAAAGGATTCTTTTTTTATTACTACTTAAGGCACTTGTTAATCACATTTTGTTCTTTTCCTGCAATTATAAATTCACAATATGATTCTAAGCCAATAAATCCCCATTTCTCTAACATGTGATACTTTCTCTATATGCAGTAAATTCTAGCAGCTGGCTTTCATCATTAGGAAAACTGCAAGGAATAAACAAAAGCTGACCTTGTAGCTAGCAGTATTCCTGAGCTGGAAAGGGAGAGGACACGTTCAGTTCCTGCAGGAGAGAGGAAAATGTGAGAGCACAACTTGCTCACCCCACTTTTGCTAGGGTTTAAGTTTTCCCTGGGGCATCTCTTCCACTGCTCTAACCAGGACCTCATGTAATTATCAGGAGGTAGATGTGCAGAATGTAAGATTGGGAAATTATTCTCCTTTTTGCACCCCTGAGTGGTGAGGGCTGAAATATTTATAAATACCCAAGGAAGCCCTTTCTCAGATCAACCACAGTCAATTAGAATTGGGTGCTAAGGTAAGATATGTGCATTTGGTGGTTTAAGGGAGCCAGCTCTGGCTCTTCATCCTCCACCACTACTTCTTCCTTCTCCAGGAAAAGTTTGGGAATTATGTGGTTTCTTTTAGGATTCAGGAGGCAAAGGCAGACAGGACCATTTTAATGTAGCATTATTTCCCAGCTAGGTGTTGTCCCTAAAGGAAACTCAAGCCATGGGGCTGGTGAAAGAGTTTGGTGGGGTTGGCAGACAGAGATTTAGCAACGATGGAGAAAGAAAGATGAGAGAAAAGCAGTGTTAGCACTTGGCTCCTGTAGCAGTGAGGTGCCATGGAGGGGGCTCCCTGCTGAAATTCACTTCCTCTGGATTCAGCATGCTTGGCACCAGTCGTGCCTTTGCAGAGGCCCAGCACACAAGGTGACTTTGTCCAGGCTGCTGAGCAAAGGGATTAAACACAAGGCTGCCATTGTGGCAAAGGAAGGAAAACTGTGTTTTATGCAGCAGGTCTTGTCTCAGCAGGACCCCAAGGCCGTAGAGAAACCTGGAAACACAATGTTTCTGATGATTGTGGAAGCAGTGGGTTTTATGTGGAACGTGTTGGTGCAAAGGTGGTCTCCCTATGGCGTGGATGTGCAAGTTGAGCCTCACGTCAATCCCCCAAGCCTGGAATGTCAGGTCCAGCCTGTCCCAGCCCGTGCAGGGCCTTCAGTGCTTGGGATGATGGAGGTTTGCACAAGGTGGTGGCGGTGCAGGGACAGGCTTTGGGCAGAGCCAGGACTCACTGCAGGTGGTGGCAGCCCTGGTGCCAGGAAAAGGGGGAGTTTGCCTCAGCAGGGTGACACTTTTCACAGTGTGTGACCTCCAGGTGACAGAAGACAGAAAGGGCTTGGTACCACAGCACAGATGGAAATGAGTGTCAAAAGCAAAGAAAGAGATGAAAGGAGGTGTAGATCTGTGCATTACTTTTGCTATCACTTTTGCTAACCTCGAACCAAGCTCCATTTCCCTCAGGTACACTTAGAGCCAGCCCAGGTAAGGTTTCCTCTGGCTGTCCTCTTCCTGCCTGGAGTGCTCCTGATCCCTGGTGTGAGGGTATGTGCCCTTGGACTACATCGTGGAAGCCAGCACCATGCAGTCCATGGGCATATACACTTGCCTCAAGGTTTATTTCATCACGGCTGCCACTGACCAGCGCTGGAGGTTGCTCTGCTCTTCAGGAAACACTGACTGACTGGATGCTAATGGAGAAAAGTATTTGACTGCTTGTTTCCTTTTTTTCTTTAGGGGTATATTGGTCTCCCAGGATTATTTGGGCTACCAGGCGCTGATGGAGAACGAGTGAGTATTTTGTGAAGGAAACCTTGGTGTGTTAAGGTTGAGTGCAGTTCTTCAGGGCCTTATGTAACTTTCTCTTTCCCTAGTTCCTGAGGAAGGAAGCAAGCATGCCTAATGATTACTATCCCTTCCTCAGTCTCTTCCTACCCTTGAATGAAGACCTGTGTCCCTGTATAATGCTGATGTTCAGCTGAGGAGAACCCAAGCTTCAGGCAGGACCATCAGACCTTGCTGTTGACTACAGAGGTTTTCTGCATTCTCCTTCACTTAAAAACCTGCCTTCCCTCTCCCCCTTTCCAGCCATCTTAGTGAGGTGAGGCAGGGTGAGGAGAATGTACTTGGAGATTCCCTGCTCCCACAGGAATCACCTCCCAGCCATGCTATCTCAGCATTTTGTGTGTCTGACTGGAGGTGTTTGGAAAGAGCCTGGCTCTTGGAAGGGACAGTGCTGGGCTTTCTGAAAACAGCTTTATTTCCAGCTGCATTGAGTTGGGCAGTCAAGCACGAGGCTGTGAGTGGGCAGCTGTGGCTGTGTCCTCCCTTCCTCCCATCCTTTTCATCGTGCCTTTCCCCAGCCTGAGTTTTCAGAGCTTTGCAGGTCATCCCTTGCATCTCTGCTCTCCATCTCCACATCCTCCCACCTGCCCAACCTCTTCCCATCCAAGGACCCCCCTTCTCCCTGCTACAAGAGCTCCTAAAAAGATGAACACTGCTTGATTCAGCCTTTCCTCCCTCAAATGCAAGCTCCAGAAACCAGAGAGGCCCCGGGACCATGTGGGAGTGTGCCTGCCTGGGAGGGGCCTGCCCTGCGCTCTGGCGACACTGATTTAATGCTTGTATAACTAAATAAGAAACATAAACAGAAGTTGTGCAGCGAGTGCCTCGGCGGTGGCCTTCATTCGGTTCCAGACCAGTAGCTTAATGACTGCTCCTGCTAAGCACAGCCCCAGCCTGGGGATGCTGCCTGCGCGTGTCCTCGGGAGGCCGTAGTTAATGGGTGAAGGTTAATTGTCTTCTGCTCTCGCAGCCGACTGCAAGGAGCTGACATTTTGATTCCCAAACAATGCCACAGTCATTAGCCTGTTTTGCATTCTCCTTTCTCTTCTCATTTTGCTTTGTATTGTTGGTTGGCTGTTTGATTTCTCAACCAGAACTTTTTTTTTTTTTTTTTTTTTTTTTCTCTCTCTGTGTTTTTTCCTTGCAGGGGATCCCTGGAGTTCCTGGGAAGAGGGGCAAGATGGGTAGGCCGGTAAAGTTTTTCCTCGTCTATTATGCAGACCTTGTCGAATGAAACTGGAAACAAGACATCTGGCTTTTGGCTGGGTCCCTCCATATCTTCAAACAAACCTTTCCATGTCTGTCATCTCAAGCAGGAAGAAAACCAAAGATAGAGATATTGCTCTCTTCCTTTCTTCCATGCTTTGCTCAATTCACAGGCATTACTGCTCTTTTCCCACACTCCCTTGGAGCTTACACTTCTCAGATTTTCTTCTACAACATCTTCCCTCCTGTCCTGCCTCTGGCCAATCGCTTCCCTAGATGCTCTTTTTAATTCCCAGCCTTGATTCCCAGTGTCCCAGGTGTCTGTACTGGCTCTGTTCCATCTCCTGCTTTGTGCTCCCACCAGTTCCATCACATTATCCTCTTCTTGCTGTGACTCTCTCCAACCCTTGTCCCATCCTGGTTTGTGTAATCCAAGTGTGGTTTTGTGTAGACACTTTCTTGTCCTTGGTGGTGTAACAGATTGAGGAAGATGTTTTTGAGGAGCAAGGAGACCAGGTAGATGTGACAGCTCAGCCATGAGGAAAAGGTGTTTGCAAGCAGGGCTGAAGACAACAGCGAGAGCTGTGTAGAACAAGGGGGGCTGTGCTGACTGTAGCAAAAAGCAAGAGCAAGTGCAATGAGCAGAGGAAGCAGGGACAGAAAGGAAAGACTTTACCCCACCAGCCCTCTTCCAAGCAGTTCTGTATGCCTCCTTTAGGAAGCTGGATAAAGCTCTTTGCTCCAGGAATCAGCAGAGAGCTCAGGCAAGGTGGAGCTCTGTTGTACCTCATTGCCTTTGCACCTTGTCCTTCATGTTACCCTCTGACCTCTGGACATCATTGCACTCAGGCTTCTTGCAAAATGTCCACTCACCCACACACGGAAAAATCCAGAGCTTTCCCCATGCCCCCTGGCCTGGAGCACGTCCTCCCCAGGAGTCCCACGCCCACCACTCACTGGGCTCTCACTGCAAAAGCCATGCAAGCACCTCAGCAGTGCTGCCTCCATCCCGCCCGTCCTTTGCCTGAGAAGGGCAGGAGTTGAGCAGGTTTTTTTGAAGGGGTACTGGAAATCTATACCAGATCTTTTGATTTTTTTGGAGGGGTACTGGAAATCTACACCAGATCTTTTGCAAGCTGCTGGTTGCACCAGAAACCCCCGTGATGAATAAATGCAGAGCCCGTGGTGTAACCATGACTCAATGGCCAGGGCAAAACAAACACAGCAGCTGTTGTTAGGTGCAGGGGCTCTGCTCTCTCTGCACAGAGCACGCTGCAGGCTCAAAGCCTTCCAGCTGTTGGTTGGCCAGGATTTGTAATCTTCCAGGCAAGGGTTTCGGTCTGGCGGTCACTGCTACAAGCAAGGGGCTCCCCTGAGATCAGCAGGGAATCTCTCAGCCGTGGAGGCATTTAGGCCAGGATCTAGGGAAGGGATTAAATGACTACGCATGAGCACCTTTGTTCTGCTTGGCTCCTTCAGGGAGCCTTGGCTCCATCCCTGTTTTATGATATCAGGTTTAATAGGAAATCTTGAATGGACCGATGCTGACGATTTGAACTTCCGAGCGTGAACAGAAAGATTAAGTGACATCCACAGTTATTCAGGAAGTCTCTGGGAGAAATGGAAAGCAGGAACCAGCTGACCTGATTCTCTTCCCAACACTTATCTCCTAGCCAGTGCTGCCTCCCAGCTGCTTTGGGGTTTTCATGAGCCTTCTGGGATTTCTCTGGTTTCTCCCATCCCTGCACCCTTAGATTTGCTGGTGTGGCTGCAGTTCCTCTGCTATCTCCGTGTTGTCATTGCAGGGGGAAGCTCTAGGAAGCCCTTATTAGCTGCCTTCAGAGCTGGTGAATGCTCTGGAGAGGAGGAAGGGAATTGGTATCACACATATTTCTGTACCTAGCTTTGTTTGGGATGAGAGCTGGCAGTGGATCCGTGCTCAGCCGAGGAGGAGCAGGGGGCTGGGGGAGGTTGCATGTGACACTGTGGGCCTCCGAGAATGATGTAAGAGGGGATGATTAAAATAGAGGAGCTGGACATGAGTCAGATCTTGAAACCCTTCCAGGCAAGTTAAGTTTTGCAGAGCTGTGAGGGACATGGTGAGTCTGTCGTGGAAACAGCTGACTCCACCTCCAGCTCGACTCTCCTGCCCGACATCAGCGATGCAGGAGGCCAGTGCATCCCAACATGTGGGCCCTGGAGAAAGGAGAGGGCTGGGGGTGGTCCAGGGGCAGAGTTATGGTTGGAGTCCAGAGCATGAAGGAGGCTGAAATAACAGGAGTCTGTACGTCTCTGGATCTGCCTGCTTTAGAGGTGGGCTGGGGGGCTGGAGCTGATGCAGCTGCTTGCTTAAACCTTCAGTCTTGCCTGTGCAGTGGCTGAAAAAAAAAAATGTCTTTTTATGGTGTTTTTTGTGGATTTTCCGGTTGTTCAGTTGAGCAGCTGGGGAAAAAAAAATATAAAAACAAGACCCCATCAGAGTTTCTGGGGGAAGGAGTGAGAGAAGCTGTTGATAGCATGTCTTGCCATGCAGAGGCAATGTGTCAGTCCTGGTTCATCTTTAGGAAGGAACTGTGCTGCCACATAGGAAGTGAATCATAGGAAGAGTAGGAGATAGAACTGGCTCAAGGAACACCAAGCTGTTCTTGTGCTGTGGGAGATGGCTAGCCACAATCAGAACTGTCTGCACTGCAGATTGTATTAAACTTCAAATGGAGTGGAATATTTTCAGAAGTTCTTAAGCTCTGCTAGAGGAAAAGACTTAAAGGCAAAACTTCAGGAAATATATCCAAAGAGCTTTGAGCTCTTTTTTGCTTCATCTTTGGTTTTGATGTGTGCTTATATCTCTTTTTCATATAGAGTGTCAGCACTGCACCAGCTGTGCTATTTTATATCTACGATTTTTTTTGCTTACAATCTGTTTTGTTAGTAGTATTCTTTTAAAAGAAAGAGAAAAGAAGGAGGAGAAGTTTAATTCAAAGACAAACAGTAATTCTGAAGTTCATCTGAGGTCTATTCACAAATCAGTTAAACACAACTGAGATTTCCTTACATTTTTCTAAGAACCTGATGGTGCTGTTGGTCCTCTGCTCGGACCCTCACTGTCCCCAGGTACTATGCAAATGCCTTGTGAAAGAAAAGCCCTGGCCCAAAGGGTCCACAAAATAGACCAGGATCAAATCATCCCCAGGGCTGGAAGGATTTGGTAACAGCAGCATGAGCAAGCCATTAACACCACAAGCAGATATTTCTGCTTCTTTGCCCATCTCTGTGCTCATCGTTCTGGTTTCTCTCCATGACACACAGTGTCACACAAGCTGCTTGGCTCTTCCAGCTCTGTGCAAACCAGGGATAATACACGGTCTTTGGAGAGCTCTCCTTTGAGCTCAGCAGCTGAAGCTTAGAGTGGAAATGCCAAGGATGACAGCTCATGTGTCAAGGAAGAGATGCCATAAAACAGCACGTGGATTTGCAGTAACAGGGATCAGCATGTGAGTGAGTCCAGTAGGGTCCCTCCCCTCTGTCAGCCACAGCATGAGGGCCAGCAGAGACCTGGCAGCCACTGGAACCAGCCTCAGGGTTTGCTGGGAGCACCAGGGCAGTGCCAGGCTGCTGCAGCTGGCATCCCCTTCCCAGGAGCTGGCCACAGGCAGGACCCCCCTCTCCAGCTCTCAGCTTACACAGTGGCACCTTCTCACCAGGCTGTCTTCTTCTGTGGTGACTTATCATGCATTAACTCCTGCCTTCATGATCACCACGTTGCAATATATTGGTTTTTGCTTCATCTGATAAGCTGTCAGAAGGTTACGTGGTACCCATGCCCTGCCCACCAGCATGAGCAGGCTCTTGCATCAAATGAAAAGGAATCAGTTGCCTGCTGGGAGACTCTGGGTAGCCAAAAGCAGGGCTGCCTCTGGGTCAGGAAGGTTTCCTTTTGCTGGAGGGCTAAGATAGATCCATCCTGGATGTCAGAGTGGGCTTTGCCAGGGTACACAGGCTCAGCTGTTGTCCATGCAAGCAGTGGGGACATGCTCTGCCATGTGTCTGGAGAGGCTGCCATAACCACAGGTCACTGACAAAATAAATGCTGCTTCTCTCTGTAGGGACTAAGATGATAAACATCTCCTCTCTTGCTCCAATCTTTTCTCTGCTTTGGATGCAGCTGAGACCCTTTCTTGTATTTGGAGTGAGCCAAGAGTCTGCACCACATGAGTTGAGATTTGGGAAACTGATAACAGCATTTCATAGTAATCTCAGATGTGGCCAGCTAAAGCCAGTGGAGAAATGTGGGGGCTGAAGACCTGTGTGTACAGGTAAATCTACAAAATGAGCTGCAGGAAGGAGCACAACTGGTCTGTAGGAGCTGATGGACAGGATTTGGGCAGTGCTGTCTTGTGCCAGCACCGCAGCATAGCAAAATATTTGATGGCTTTTTCAGGAACTGATTAATTTAAAAACATAATATGCTTTTAATCATTGTGTTTGCATGAAAAGTCCAGTGGAGGTCCTGAAAGCTAGCCATGAACAAAGCTCCTCTTTTAATGAAAGAGAGTTTTAGCCCATGGATCAGATGTTTCCTGTTAGCAATTTAAGTAAATTCTTTGCTATTCTTTTGCTTTGTTAACCTGAATTTTTAAAATAGATGTGGTTTGAGCAATCAGTGTCTTTTTTAATGCTGAAGTTGGACACTGAAGCTGGGCAGCTGCTCTGGTCTCTCCACCCCTCTTGGCCTGGTTCACCAGTCTGAAACACAGGCGTGAGCCCAGAGCAAAAGTCACCATCTCCTTTTGGCCTGAGCTGTGTTCCACATGTCTGGAGTTTCCCAAGTCTCTGTGGCGTGGTGCTTGCATGGTTACTTCTCACATGTTCCTATGTCCATGATTACATCCAAATAACCTGGCGAGGTGGACAATATCAGTACGTATTTCATTTCTTTTAAGAATGGGAAAAACAAAGTACTGAAAACTCAGGGAAGAGGGTTTGAAAGGTGCCAAGAGCTATAACTTCCACTGAAACAATCCCAAAGATATTTTTTTTCCAAGAATGCTCCTAAGTGACTTGTCCATCCTGATTCAGAAATCTCATGAGGAACTGAACCAAGGTCTTTTTCCAGGCATCTTTAATCCTTCAGGGAAAAGCTCATTCATAAATCAAAGCTCAAATATTATTCTCATTAGAAATTATAAGGAAAAATAATGCAGTTGTCACCTGTGAGTCTGAAAGCATTTTGACCCCGAAAGCTGTTTGACTTTCTTGACTAGGAGGCTTATTTGAGGTGTCTCTTGATTTGGAGATGTTGGCCACAGATAAGGAGGAGCAGTGGCAGGCTCAGTGTTCTCTGGCATTAGGCCAACGTGTCTGTGCAATGGTAACTTTGGTTAGAGCTCTGCAGATTGGGAAAAGATCCTGTACCAGTGGAAAAGGAATGGAGCAGGAGTGTGGAGGGGCTGGTGTTTCACTTGAGTGATGTTTGGCTGGAGGGGCTTCAGGAAATTTTTCTTGTGTTGCTCCTGCTGTACTCCCACAGCTGGAGGGATAGTTATGTTTAAAAATGCCTTCAAATCAAGAGGTGACACAGTGCAGTGAAGTCTCCTGGGGGAGAGAGCAAAGCTTCCTTTAGGTGGCAGAGAAGCAGAGCTGCAGCAGGCCCCCCACTCCATACCCAGGCAGGGGTGGCATCTCCCTCTTTGCAGGAATGAAAACTGACCCAGGGGAAGGCAGAGGTCCCTGCATGGCTGTTGAGTTACAGCTGGTGGGAGGCACAGCAGGAGCATGGGGTCTGCCAGGCTCCCTTTGGGGTGACTCCTGCTGGGGCTGAGCCACCCCCTGCCCACCTGTGGAGGGGCTCAGTCTGCTCTCCACACCAGGAATTCTCTCAGAGGTGTGAGCTGCCAACATAAGCTACACTTGTTTGTTTTATTCCCCTTCTTTTTTTCCAGTGAAGGCTTTCTCTCACCCTCAGCCCTGCTTCTCCACCACTTTTTTTTCTTTTTCCTTACTTAAATTGTTTGACTTGCAAGTTCCATCCCTGGGGAGGCTCCTGGGCAGTGATTCACCTGGCTGGAGCCAACTGGCAAATAGAGTCTTTTGCAGACAAGACAGGAGGGCTGGTTGGTTTGAGCCCCTTCACCTTCAGCCAACAGGAAAATAAAATCCTATTTTTGGAGAACGATTCTGTTGGCATGAAGACCTGCCAGGATTCTTCAGTGCAGCAGCTGCCAGACTGCCTCCCTTACTCCTTCAGGGAAAGTGCTTTAAACTGAATCAGATGTTGTATACATACAACACACCCACCCACACGTGAGCACCTGAAAGGACTTTGGGGGAAGCAAAGGACACCGTGTGTGTCACCAGTCCCTGCTTCCTGGGGCACAGCTGCTCCCAGGGACAAGGAGCAGTGGCTCTGCTCCGACCAGGAGCAGCGCTTTGGCTGACAACAGCCAGCAGAAAGGGCAGGCTGCTCTGTTTGCTTTAAGCAGAGGAGGAAAGGAAGGGGAGGTGGAGGGGGATGTAATCCCCTGATGCAGGAGGAGCTGGTTCCAGTGTCTGTCTAGGTCTGGTTGTTCTCAGCAGGAGTCTCCTGGTGTATGAAAGGATGCCCTTTGCAGGGAGTGGGGAATGAAAAGGAATTAAGGCGCTATTGGAACATCTCAAAGATAGAGCCTTTGTCACTGCTTCAGCCTCAGACTTCTCAGTGTAACCTGGGATAAATCAGTTTGCATCTCTCTGTGTCTCAGTTCAGTGAGTGCAGCGAGCACAAATTGTGCAACCCCTGTAAAGCTCTGCCTGGGCTGGGCACAGGGGAGCACAGGAGCACCCAGACCTTGAAAGCACGAAGCATCTGCCTGTGTGCTCTCTCTCCAACTCCTCCCCAAGCATCATCTTGCTTCTTTCTTTGAACTTCTCCAGACAATGTGAAATCCATTCAGCTGGACATTTTCCCCCACCTCCTCTCTGAATTTCCCAGCTATGAGATAGAGCCAAAAGTTTTGTCATACCTGACTGGAGCGCTGCGGAGGAGCACCCCGCCGGCTCTTGGCCAGCACAACTTGTTAGTCGAGCATTTTCTTCCCGGTTCTGCTGCCATTTGCCATTCTCTTCCCTGTCCTGGTCCTTCTCTGTACATCCCCTCCCTCCCACAGAGCAAGCAGGATGCATGGCTCTCTATTTTTCACTGGGGTGTTTTCCTTTGCTCTCCCAATTCTTAAGCATAATTTCCAGGGACTAGTTTTCCTGACAAAAACACCCTGAAAAATGATGGATTTTCTGTACCAAAACATCTTCTGCACTCACAGGATACTCTGAATCTGCTGGATTCTTTAATCTTTTTCAAAAGTCTCCTGTAATGGGCTGCCAGTCGTGACCTGCCTGTCTGCCAGCACCATAAAATGAGCTTCCTGCCCCATGTGTTCTCCCTCAGTCTGGGCTCCTCAGGCTGTTGGAGCAGTGCATGGGAGAGCAGAGGTGTCACTGCTTAGGGGAATGAAACCAGTGGGATAACAAAGCCTGCTTGTAATTTCTAGGCTGTTTGTTTTAGTGGAATAGTGCTAGTTCTGTTCCTGGGGAACATCTCTCTCCTTTAGGCTCAGGCAGGAGAAGCAACAAAAAAATAGCTTTTACAGACATGTGAGATCAAATAAATTAGGACACTGTGGTCACTGGAAACAGTTATTGTGGTTTAAACTGCTACTGCTTACCCCATGGAAACAAAGTGCTTTCTTTTTCATTAGGGGCTTAAAAGATTGATTGTTTCCTGCTGTGCAAGAGCTGTGCTGGGACAGCCTTCACAACCTGGTTTGGGTCTTTGCAGACTGTATGGATGCTGAAATATCCTTCTCCATGCCACAGCCACCAGCCTTAGGCTCCTTTAACGTGCAAAACCTGTGCTTGTGAGCTAAGCTCAATTTCTGAGCTAGGGTGTCTGGGGTTACTTGAATTGAAGCTGCTCTTTCCATTTGTCTCCTCTTCTGGGTTTGGGCCAGAAAGTATCAGGGGACCACCCACCACCCTGGCTATGGGTGAGCTGGGGCTGAGGGTTGCTTGTGCCAGCAGTGCAGATGGTGTGTTAAGGAAAAAAAAGGTGTTGGCAAGGATGGGACTTTGGTGCTGAGTCTTATCCTGGGCCTGTTCTGCTTTTCTTCTCAGCTTCCTCCCACTTTGACCCTTTTCCATCCTGTCTTCAGGACTGGCAGGACCCTGACCTCTGTGGGCAGTCACAGTGTGCTGTGAACAGATTTTATTGCTGGATCTCTTGCTTGCTGGGTGGTATTGGCCAAGTGACCTCAGATGCTCAACTCCACCTTCCAAACACAGGAATAATCTGGTTTTCTAGATGTTTGGAGATCTAATGCTGGAAAACCTGTGTAAAAGTTAGACTTCTATTAATTCTACCACCAAGTGCCTCAAATTTCCTGTCTTTAAGCAGCAAGGTTAATGCTGGAAACTGAGGCATAAAAAAAAGAGTGAAACACATGTGAAACATATGCATTTAAATAGTTCCTTATCTGAGTTCTTTTATTCTGGCACAGGAGCACCTTGTTTATGTCACATTGCAACAGTTTGAGACCAAATTCAGCCAGCAGTGTTTTAGTCTGGAGCAAGCATTCCCCTAGCTGATATTATGCTGCTGTAGCAATATTGTTTTTGTTGTACCATTCAAAGTAGTAAAATCTCCCCATGTTGGCAAGAGCTCAGCTCCACAGCAGCCACCTCAGCAGCTGCAGGGCCAGACTGCTGCTCAGTGGCATCCATGGGTCACTCCATGCCCAGCTCTGCTCTCTGAGGAAGGAAGGATGCAGCTGGGGGAATGCTGAAGGCTGTGACTGAAATCTGCAGCAGAGTAAGTACAGTATCAGTGCACACTCATATTTTCCTTGGCAAGCCACGTGATTGTAAACAGCAAAATATTAAGGCAATCTTCTTTTTTTTTTTTGGTCTTGTCTGAGCAATGATTTTTCCCTGCACATCTCTCTTCTGATCTGATTGATTCAGCATGTAGCAGAGTTGATTTTCCCCTTTTTTTCATTAAAGAAAATTGTAGCCCCCCCTGCCTTCTTGTTATATTTGACATCTTTGTCTCTAGATGGCAGAAGGCTGTTTCCAGTGGTTGCTTACCACAGCTTCTTGGCATGTGCAGAGGCCTCAGGGATGTAGTGCCTAGCTGGAGAAAGGCAGACAACTTTCCTATTCACAGTGATTCCCACAAAATAGAAGTGTTGAATCCAAGCAAGCAATAGCTCATGTAGATTCAGTCCTTTGTGCTGTAGGGAATTGGTGCAGAAGAGCTGAAATGCTGGCTCTGAGGTCAGTGGCAAAATTTTTGCTAATTTAAACAGGTCTCCCATCTCTCACATTAGATTTTACCAAGTGGCTTTTTGCCTTTTCTGTTCACCAGGAGTTGTAAACCCTCAAAGGTCAGGGGAAGTCTTGAATGACAGTTTCCCAGTGTAGTTTTCTTGTCCTGTCTGCTGTGATCATTTCAGTTTGCATTGTTGCTGATGAGTTTCCAGATAAATGTTGTCACCATTGGCTGTTGCATTCCACTTCCATAAGATTTGCTTTTCCCGGATAACCAGAGTTTGTAGTATACAGGGAAGCAGGCAGGGGAAGGAAGCATCCTCTCCCTGTCTGCTTCATCCCTGTCTCCAGGCTCTCAGGTATTCCAGAACATGCCCATGTTGTCCTTTGTGTTTCTGGTGAGCCAGAGAAGAGGATAAAGCACTTTTACTTTGACTCCCAGTTCGAGTTCTTCCTGTGGGAGACAGAGCATGGCAGGACAGGGAAGAGAAAGCTGCTTTGGGATCTGGTTGTAGCAGGGAATTGGGGGGGCTTAGAGGAGCACAGGATCTGTCCAAGAATGAGAGAGAACGTGTCACACCACCATGTTCTGGCTCTGGCTCAGTACCTCCACTCCCTTCTCTATAATTGTCTGAAGTCTTCCAAACTTGTATCGGATATAATGAGATGAAGTCGTCTTTTGTGGTGACTTTTTCATGTAGCAAACATGGCCTTTCACAGCTCCGGGGTGTGGACTGTAATGAGTTTGGAAGCGTTTGCTCCTCTGGCAAGCTGAGAGGGAGTGAATTCACCAGGCATCTCCGATCAGCTCCATTAAGCATCTGCATGGGCTCCAACAGGCTCTGTGCTGTCCAGCTATCCTGAGAGGAGGGGGTGCTCTTCAAACAATCCTGTTAGTAGATGGCACTAAATAATTCAGATTGACAGTCCATTCTTTAATATAGTCACTGCAGTGAGGTTTATGAGTCAGGGGTTTTGGCCTTGTCCAGCTGTGCTGGTGTGGCAGGAGTGGTTTGGATGAGGACAGGCAGGCTGGTTGTCCCACATGTCCCTGTGACCTGCTGCTTTCCAAAGTGCTGCATGAGGTGCAAGGGGAGTGGTTTGTAACTGACTGTCTGCACCAGGGAGCCTCAATAACTAATATTCATGTTTGCCTCCTTAGGGTTTTCCTGGTAATTTTGGAGAACGAGGACCTCCAGGCATCGATGGCAACCCTGTAAGTTCAAAAAGTTTTCCTTTCCTTTTTTTTCTTTTGCAGTAGACAGCACACTGTGCTGCATCCTGCTAGTTAGAGCTGAGTGAAGCTTTTAAGCTTGGTGGCAGCTGCTGGCTGGTTTTGTCCCTCCTGAAAAAGAAATTTCTATCCCTGCCCTGCTGAAAATTCTCCTGTTTGGTTCCTGTAACTGTCGGGTCATTTGCCATCAGTTTCCTGTCTCCATCTCTTCCCTTCCTTGCTCCTCAGTCTTGAGAGATACTTTCTTATCCAGAAGGTGTGACTAGGAGAAAAATCAAGAGAAAAAGGGCAAGGATGTTGCTCTAGCAGAGTAGGCAGTGTTGGACCATGTTTTCCATAGCACAGGACACAGATTCCCTGCTCCAGTGTCTGGGAGCACTGAGGGACAGCCCGAGCTGCCTGCCCCATCCCTCAGCCATCCCTGGGACTGCATGGGGAGTAAGTCTCCAGTCTCCTGAGTTCTTGGCCTCCCTTCAGTCTTCATCTGACCCCTGCTGGCTTCCTATGAGTGGGATGTGTCTCCTGGGAATTGGGTCAGGATGGTCACAGAGGTCATTTAAGCAGCTGGGTGCTGATAAGGTTTAATTTGCTCTGCTCTTGTAGCACTAAACTCTGGGGATGTGCTGTGTTTGCCACTGCTCACAGAACATGTCCTCGTGGTTTGCAACAGTTCTCAGATGTATTAATTATCTTAAATTATCTTCTGAAATACTTTGTTGGTTCTCCCTGAATTAGCATGTGAGCAGCACTGATTCATCTTTGAAATTCCTGCTGCCTTGGTTATTCACACATAATCACCGTGCTGCTCTGGGGTTTGACGGGATGATTTGTGTGAAGTAACCCACTCCACATGTGCCTGCAACTTCCCATTCGTCATATATGCAGCATAAAAGTTATTTTCACAACCGACTCCAATCACCAAGCCAAGCTCAGCTACAACTGCAGCCTTTGTGGGAATTCAGCACAAGAATCATAAATGCAGTGAACTGAAAGAATGACGTTCCCAAGGAATACTTCTGCAGGACTTTTCCCATCCTTCAGTCAGCTTAAGCCATGGGTCAGAGTGGAATCAGTAGTCCCAAAGCAGAAAACTTTCTGATTGTACTGCTATTTCCAGCCAGCCCACCAGGAAGAGCAGGAATCCTGGAGGACAGGAAGACTTTTTTTTTTCCACAAATAACTTATTTTGTTTTCTTTTGAATATGCAAGTTGTCTAAGCCCCATTCAGAAGATGTTCTCAATGCCAGTCAGCTGAATGGCTGTTCCCAGAGCCTGGGAGAGCAGCAAATGTCCCGTTAATTCATCCAGAAGGATTGCTCCTCTTTCATCTTATCAACGGCTCTTAAATATTAATGTGCCTTGGCGATCGAAGAATGAAAACAGACTGTTTGGGCTGACTTAAAGGGAGGTTCACAGGGTCACAAGCGGAGTCACAGACGCAGAAAAATGCCAGAAAGTCTGTTTGTGGAGCACACAAAAATGCTAGGTTTGTAGGTGGGGTGTGCAGCTGAGCTGCCACATCCTCTGTTTGGTGCCCTGGTCGCGTGGGGAAGGCTGAAGCCGACAGCCTCTGATCTCCTTTCCATCCCCTCTGGGCACAGCACAGGCTCTTCCAGCCCCTGGGGCCTTCTTCCCTCCTACCAGCTCGCTGAGAACTGTGGAGCCATCACATTCCAGATCCCATGTTCCCCCAGCGTGCTTTAGCCACTCCAATTAGGCTCTTAATCACAGGAATTAGACGTGGGAAAGGGCTGCTGATTCATCTCCTTCTCTCTTGTCCCAGTGCCCAGTCCATGCACTGGAAAAAGGAGAATAGGGCCCGATTTCCCTCACAGGTCAGGGACTGATAGCCAGGAAAGGCCACTTGTAAATCCTCCATTTCCTAGACCAGGGAATGGCTCAAATTAACAAGTCCTGTCCACATCTCTCAGGGGAGTCTACCCCCTCCTATTCCAAGAGGAAATCCTCTTCTTCTATTAGCTGTGAGGTCATGCATTGCCACATACACCCGTTCTTTTGAGGAATATCAACATGACACAAGTCAGAAATCTGGGAAGTACCTCTTGAAACTGATGAGACCAAGAGCTGACCATCCACCCAGCCTGGGAGCCTCCACAGCTTCCTGAAAAACTCAGGCCACCGTGCAGCTCCTGTGCTCAGCATTCCTGGGATACTCCCTCTCCTTCCTGAGCCAGCAATGCCAGGCTTTGGCTAAAAGCTTGGAGCCGACCTTATAACAGTAGCTCTGAGGACACAGAAATCCCACCCATGAGGAACAATTGCTCCACAGATGTCCCAAGTATGCAGGAAAGGAACTGGCCATAAAAAAAAAAGCAATTTTAGGCTGGTTGAGATTATGAAACGCTTTTTTGTGTGTGTGCTTGCCCAATAGTCCTTTACTCCACTTCCCATAAAATAAACACACATAACCCTTTACCCAAGGAGCCCGGAGCACATTCAGTCACGTTGCGTCCTCTTTCTCTTTCCTTCTTCCACTAGGCAAATCTTTCCATAAAAGGGGAGCTATATTGCACTGGAGGGGACTCCACCAGATGTGCACCATAAACTGAGCAGGGCTGTCAAAGAACGTAGCCAGCATGATCCAGAGCAGGGGCAGGACTGTCTGAGTTAACAGGAAGTTCAGCATTTCCAATGCACTTGTTTGGAGAGGCCCCGTTGGAGATGGAGGTGTGTAAGAGCAGGTCCTTGCCCTGACAGGCAGCTCGCTGTTAGTGTGGCCAGGGAGGCCACTGAGGGGGACAGGCTGAGCACCCCATGGTTGCTGAGCTGCTCAGGGGCCTGGATGGGTGAGTTGTGAGGGTCTGGCACAGCTTCTCTGCTGTGCTTCACTTGAAGACGCCATCAGGCTCCCGCCAGTGCTTCTGCATATCTTTGGAGAGCTCACACAGAGAAAGTTTGTGGTGAAGCTGAGAAGCCAAACCAGCCCCACAAACCCTGTCAGCAGTCTGACCCTTGGAATGATGAGCTCCAAGGTGCCAAATTCACTTCCAGGACCCATTTGCCAGCACCAGAGCCTGCCATATCCTCTCCTCAAACCACCCTTTCATTTTTACACAAGTCTTCCTTTTCCTCTGAATTTTATTCTTACTTAACTACTCCCAAAAACTCACCTTTCCCAATGCTAAAGCAGCAGCTTTCCTCTCCTTCCCACCTTAGTCCTGTTCTTCCCATGTCCCCTCCCTGCTCTGGTCCCTTTCCCTGCCAGTGGCCAGATCTCACCTGGGGCAGGCTCCCACCTCTCCCCTGCACAGTGAAATGTTCCTTTCATCCAGCCTGCTCCTGGGAGGGAAGTCAGCCCTGGGAATGGCTGCCCAACAACAAGCAGCCTGTGTCTTCCCAGGATGTGCTCACAAGTGCACTCCCAAAGATGGAAGCTCTGGATTGCTTTGGTGGGGAAAGGGGCTGGGGCTGGAATGGGGGATGGAAGGGGAGGGATGGTCTTTTTCCTTCCCTCAAGACCTTGAAACACTAAGCTGCCTTTCAGTCTCTGCTTGTCTGTGAAGTGTCCATAACCATGTGGGTTTGTCTTTCATTTTAGGGAGAATTGGGAGCCCCAGGTCCTCCTGGAGTCCTTGGACTCATTGTAAGTACAAAAACAAATGGAGATCTGGCTTGTCGGGCTTTAACCCTTTCAACGTGCCTAACTACACACAGATTTTCTTCTTCCTGTGAGCAGGATGACTGTTTGCATGGGGGAGGTGTGACATCTGGGGAGACAGGGGGTTTCCTAGTGGATTGGGAGGTGGAGGAGGGCAAACCCTTTCCAAGCAAAAGGAAACAGATTAGAAGTCTGTTGTTAGTGGTTTTTTTCATGATAACTTGCCCTTTTGATAACATTTGCCAGAGTATTTCTTCAAAGGTGCAGTGTTCATTCCACATCAGGATCTCTTAAAAAGCAAGTCCCTGTAAGCAGTGACCTCAGGGACACACAGTTCTTGTTCACTGGAGAGTCTGAGGGCAGGAACAGCCTGTCCCCTGGGTAGACAGGCATTTTATATGCTCTCTCACCATCCCATCACTAATCCAGGTAATTTTGTACTCAGCCAAATTCCACCCTTCATTACACTTTTCCCTCAGCAGGACATAAATGGCTGTAGGAATGGGTGGCAGCTGTGCTGGGGTAGCTGAACATAGTATGGTTTATTTTTAGGTCTCAGGACTTGTTTTAGATTGTTCCCTTCCATGCACAAAAATTGATAGGCTCTGTTACTACTACAGCATTCTTTTGTAATGATTCCTCCTCAGCTGTGATAATCCATGGACACTTGACTTGCAAGGAATGGTTGAAAACCTTCCCCTTTTGCCTTTCCATAGCTAAAATTATAGGAGTGTGTGTCAGCTTAGATCAAGGCCTCCATTGCACTAGGCTTTGCACAAACCCAGAAATCTCACATTCCTTGAAGGAGCAGCAGGGAATGTGGTGGAACACCCGTCTTGGAGATGGGGGATTGGGGTAGAGGTGGGTTGAGAGGAAGGTTTTCCATGGAACCAGGAATTAGGTCTGCTTCCTCTCATTAGTGGAGATGAAAGTAGCTACTTTAGCCATAGCAGCAGAAACGATGTGGTCCTTTTCAAAAAGCTGGAAGATGAAGATTGCTGTTTAAAACAATACCATTGAAGGCACTGTCAGGATTGGACCATTTACCTCCTTGCTTTTGGAAAGATTTATCTTTTCCTCGTTGCTGTTGTCTCACAGATATTTAGTTTGTTAGAAAGTGTAAGGTCAGAGAGGGTAAATGTGATCTTGATCCTTCTAGAGATGATGGAGTCAGAACCTGCCTGTCCTCCCCTCCATCCTGGCCCAGCCAAACTTCAAACTGAGATTCAGGTCTAGCTGAGTCAGATCGTGTGTCCCAGGGTAACATGCATCTCCTGAACTCAGGATGCTGAAGCATCTCTAGTGGGACAGACCGAGAGTGACCTCCTCCATCCTCCTGGCGAGAAGGGAGCACATCCATCCTGCCTTGTCCTCCCTGTGGAGGACAGCTCCAGCTCCTTCCCCTGGGTGTGCACATGGGGCCCATGCTGCAGGGGATGGAGAAGGTGACACATGGCCCCTGTTCAGTCTCTTCATTGCCACCTGCAGCCACCCTGGGGACCAGCCAGGCTCTGCCTGCCTCACGCACCCTGCAGAGTTTGGTTCACAGTGTAAGAGAGGCTGAAGAGCAGAATTAGGTGTAACTAAAGCCTCTTGCTGTCCTAATTAACCGTGTGGGCAGAGCTCTAAGTAAATGCATTTCCACAAGCAGCCTTTATGCTCAGAGGTATGAAAAGGGCTCTGTTGGGGTGGCTGCAGCCCAGCTCCCTCTGCGTGACTGCGGGCCCGGGGCTGCGGCTGGAGAATCGCTCCTTCAGGGAGCCTGCCCTGTTTATTTACACACTGAGGCCCTGTCACTGCCTCCCTTCATGGCAGAGAGCAGCCAGAGCCCATTTCAACACCAGCACTGAAGGGTTTCTGTTGTCCACACACATGGGTACCCACGGCAGCCAGAGCTCTGCTGTCCTCCTGCTCTAGACTCAGTCCTGACACACAATGCCACGCTGATTTCTCACTGCAGCACGATGACACACCTCTGTCCCCACCTCCTCTCTCCTCTTTCCTTTGAGTGCTGCCTTTACTTAGGGGCTGTCTGCACATTCCAAGAGCCTTGACTCATGCCAGGATGCTGCTTCTGTTGATATCAGCAGTGTGTTTCTTCAGGGGTACTGAGACTGGATATCAGAGGAATTTCACAGCACATGCAGGGATCTGTTGGGTTTGCACCTAGTGACTGTGGTAATTTTCTTTCTCTCACTAGGGTGACATGGGCCCTGTTGGACCAATTGGCTATCCAGGACCAAAAGGATTAAAGGTGAGGGAATATCTGAGCTCTCTGAGCTCTCATCCCTCCTGAGCTGGGCTGAAGGTAATTCTGTTCCTGCTTTGAGCAGTGGTGACTGCCCTGAGAGAAAGGATGGGCAGCAGTGCTGTGTGTGCAGGCACAGGACTGTGAACACAACATCCCACTGGTGCTCTGCAGTAAGTCAGTGGAGAATTCCAGAAATCTTTTCCTTGTGTGCCTGCAGCACATGAAGAATGTGTGATGGAACACACTTTGGGAGAAATCTGGCATTTGACCTTGAGACTGTGCCAATGCTGTGGTTCTGAGACACCAGCCCCATCAGCAAACAGCAACATCACAGACCTGAGCAAGTCTCCACCATGGCTCAACCTGACTTGAACTTTCTTTTGTTTCAGGGGCTGATGGGAAACCCTGGAGAACATGGACTGAAAGGTGATAAGGTGATCTGAATGCTCCCTTATTGAACTGTGTTTTAATTTTGCATGTGAAACCTCCTTTCTAATTTCTCTTTCTTATTCAGCATCATAGTGCTGGTTCCACTCTGGCCATCTCTACCCAATCCTCTCACTCTTCCTCCATTCGTGACACTCTAGTTTTGATTTTTCTTTCATTGGTATCTGCCCCATCCCCTTATCCATGGAGTGTAGATAAGTGATGCTCAGATCCTCTTTGGAGCTCCCATGTCCCACTGATGATGACAGTAACTGTACAATTATCTGGTGTTCCACTAGTTTTATGTTGTTTATGTGATGGGAAGGGAGGAGATGATCCAACACTGACAGTGAGTTTGCATTAATGCTTTTGGGGGGAAGATGTGGTGTGAAAAAGCAGCCCTGTATCAGAAAAAAAGCAGGTGAATCCCCTGGAAAAACTGTTGTGTGTTGGATACCTCTGCTCCTGTTCAAGGAGCCTCACCTCAGTTCAGCTTCCTACTGGGAGGAAATTGCCTTGTCCCAAACTGAATAAATCACTTTAGAAAAAGCAAAATGGAGAGGGACCTTGATTGCAGTGATTTAGTGGTGTTGGCACAAAACCACACAGCTTCAGCTAAATCAGCATGAAGCTCTGTGTGTAAATGTCTCACTGTCACGAGAACCCTCCTCCTACAGATATTCAGCTGTAGGATTTATTTAGTCTGAAAGAGTGGGAGGTGCAGTTATTTATTGCTGGCTCTGATTGCTCAGGAGGGCAGTGGAAAATGACCATTAAGTGTATTCTCCTCCTCCTCCTGTCGGATGTTTTATTCTCTTCTTAGATGTTTGCTTTTAGAGAATGATTTAGCAGCCCAAAACTGCACAGGGGGGAAGCAGTGTCAAACCAGTTGATTCAACTCTTCTTATATTATAGCAGCTCTTTGCCAGGACTCCTGTGTCTGCAATTTCCATTTCTCCCTTGTGCTGCTTTTCCACTTCTGTTGAGACCAATGACAAGGCAAGGGAAAGACTTTTTGTTTAGGACAAGCTTAAGACATATTAGCTGGTTTCTGGACTAAACCTCAGATCCTGGAATCCACAGACTCCTCCTCCCACTCCTTGGGAGAAATAGTTAAATATCTTAAGAATCACCAAGATCTAAAACATTGTTTAGCAAAATTAACCTTCCTGAACAGCCTCCATCACTTTATAGAAACTGCTCTCTTTATGCCCAGTATTTCCCAGCCACTGCTGTCACAGTAACCAAAAGGTTTGTGGCTCTCTCTGGTATTATCCTTACAACACTCCCAAATGTAGAATTATCCATCCTCTCAACAATCCCACGCTCCTGAGGTACAGGAAACCTTTTCCTCCCTCCCCCCAGCTGCTTCCCCCTGCAAGCTCCAGGCTCCAGGTCATCCTGCCTTCCTGGGGATGGGTTGATGAAGATTTAATTGGATGTCTGCAAGCTCCTATTAATCCCATCTGTCTTGGTCACATCCAAAACATGTGGCCTTGTACAGGTTTGTCTTTTTGTAGCTGAGGAAAACTCCCTTCAGGCAGCAGCAGTCAGACGGATGCTGGTAAAACCTGAGGATAATGACAGGGTGTCTGGATGGTGCTTGTAGGCAGTGGGAATGTCACTGGAGCTGCCACCTCAATCTGCCCTCACCTCACATGGCCAGGTGTGAACCAGAATAAGGGACAACATCTCCCTCCTCCAGGAAAAATCACAGATTTTTATCTAGCAGCTAGACAGGCAGGTCCAGGTCATCCCTCTGTTTCCATTCCTGTGTTTTCATGGAGGCAAGGAAAGGGGGAAGAGAGAGTTCTATGTGCTCTTACAGGGAGAAGTGAAATTACTGTGCAACTCTGAAATCAAGAGCGGCCTTGAGAAGACCACGTGGGGTGATGAGTGCAGGGGAAAGGTGGAGGAAGCAGAGGAAATCCCAGCTACTTGTTCTCACAAAGGAGTTTTATGAATCAGGACATCTGTAGCTTGTGGAGGACATGGCTCAGGCAAATACCCCTGGAGTTGTGTGGCGTTAGCTCCCTTTGCATTGCTAAGCAGGAAGTCCTGGGAACAGAGACTTCCAATCGAGGAAAATCGAGGGGATTTTGCACTACAACCTCCTCTGCATCCCACAGACAGCAAACACATCCCACAGCTGTGCATTTGGTCCCTCCCCTCGTAGCCCCCTCTCTGTTTGTGTTGGGTTACAAAGGGCCTCGGGGTGTCTGGAGCTGCATTTCTTTTTATAGGTGAAACATGAAGCACAGGCAGCATCCCATGGGCAGAGGCTGTTTGTAATTTCAGATCCTGCATTCCCTTTCCTGCCCCATGAACCGAGTCCTCGCAGGCCCATTTCGTCATCTCGGCATCACAGCTTTTAATAACAAACATGCCTGACCTCTTTCCTCTGTAATTTTTCCTCATAATAAGGACACAGATCCCAAGTCCCAGTTCCAGGGCAGGCAAAAGGTGATGTCCCAGCCCTCAGTTCTGGTTTAAGAGATTAACAGCCATAGCTGGACTGTTCTTGCCATGACATTTTGCTTTACAGTCACAATAAGATGTGAACATCTGGATGAGGTCCAGCTCAGGATAAGAGATGTGTTTTGTGCTTTCTTCTTGCCCTCTCTAATGCCCATTTCTCAGAGTTGTTTGAAAACTGGTTTCACTGTCATGCCCCACTTTTCCTAAAGGTTGGAAACAAAGGTTTGTTCCTGTGTTTTGCCATGCTCAGGAAACTCTTTTATTTTAGTAGTTATTACTTAGTGTCTGAGTATTTCTTCTGAAACAGTATTTCAATGGCCACTTGTACTGCCTGGGTAGAAAATCGTTTAACAAAAAAATAAAATCTTTCTCTTTTGACCCTCAGAATTGATGGTAAAGGCAAACCTCAGAGCCAACCTGTCACTTCCAGAAAAGCTGTTTTCATGCTGCCTTCAGTCGAGAGCCAGAATTAAGTAGATTTCAGTGTTTTAAGCCTTGGAATACATAAAATAAGTAGAAAATTGAAAGAAGATGAAAGGAATCTGTGAAGAAGGGGCTGGGTTACACAGTAGTTTTTTTTCCAATTCTGTTGTATCTAATACTTGGGGTTCTTCTGAACTGAAGCTGTGTAAAGAGCTGATTGTTTCCATTTTGCATTGCCAAAAAAAAAATAACCAAAACAAGATGGAAAATAGTTCAGATTAAACAAAATGTTGGTTATTTTACTCAAATTGAAATATTTTCAGTTAAAACCCAAATTAGCAAAATCAACTTAACATTTTTAAGAGCAACATTTTAATTTTGCTATGCAAAAGATTTGTTTTGAAGATGGTTCAGTGAAATGTTCCGGGAACATTTGCCAAAACATTTAAGCAAATTTAGCATGAATCCATGAAATGTTTCCATCATTGAATCTGCATAGTTCTTAATTATTTTTCTTCTGAAAAATTCTCTTTGAAAAGCCTTTACCGACTCAAACCTCAACCATCCACAATTTCATTATCCCATGCATGTTACTGAAGTAGTTACAATTATTTCAGCTCTCTGATAACAAGGGGGTGGTTTTTCTGGAGTGAAGTGGACTTTCTCTGACATCTTTCTGTGGACTTTGGCTCCAGTGCAGGACTCCATATGTCTTCCATGTGGACTGTGTTTAAACATATAGCTCTGGAGTGGCTCCTTCCCTTGCTGGGAAGCCAAGTCCATGGGACAGAGTTCCTCCAGCAGTTATTTTTGCTGGGTCTTGTCATTGTACCAAGTTATTGTAATCATTCCTCCCTTGACTTCCCAAGCAGAATTTTCCTTTCTCTTCCCCTCATTGACTCATCCTTTGTTTAAGTAAATCACTAAAAACATGAAGTTGGAAGGGGCATCAGGAGGTGATTTGGTCCAGAGCTGCTCACAGCAGGGCTAAGAGCCAGTGCAAGGTAGCCCACTGCTCCTTGGAAAACCTTCAGGGATATTTGTCTTCCACCCAGGGTAGCAGAATCTGTTGTGTTGGTCCAACGAGGGGACAGACAGCTTGGTGAGGAAATATTGCCAGTGATGGGCTCTCCATGCCAGTGAACACCAGCCAACCCCTCCCAGGGAATCTCAGCTCAGATATTGGCAGTGAGGAAGGGCTAAAGCATTACCAGAAGTTGCTCTTGTTTTCATATGGAAGAGGATTGATGTTTGATGTCAGGACTAGGATATGCTCACAGAAACCCTGAGGATTGTTTTCTTTACTATGGAGACTTGTGAAAGAAAAGGTTCATTCATTGAAAACTGAACTCTTCTGTTCAGCAGAATTTAACACTTCAGCACCATCAGGGTTGCAGTTAGTCAGAGGAAGGGGCTCTCTCTTCTTGCAGCCTCCACAGATACACAATGCCTGGGAATTCCTGGGTTTTGCTCTCCCACAATTTCCTTTCTCACCTTAGAATCAAGCTGGGAAATACGCATTTTGTTCAGGGTTGCTGCTGCAGTCGATGTGATCTGCAGCTTGCCAACAATTCAGTTCTGAGTGGAGCTGCAGTTGAGATTTTTGCTGTACAAAGCACCTTCTAAGCATCGACCTGGGCATTTTGGCTGTTGCTGTTGCCTATTTTAACTCTCTGGTGATGTGTACCCAGGGTGATCAGGGAAGAGCAGGTGTTCCAGGAGATATCGGCTTCCAAGGAGACAAGGTAATTGTTTCTCTTTTCCCCATTCTTCTTTTCCCCTTACAGTGCCACCAGTTTTCTCAGTTCATCCACTAGGAGCTGGAATTATCTGCATCCTGCTGTCGCTGCTAGGATAGTTCCCATTTGGAGTATGCTGTGCCTTTCTAAAGTCCACGTCAGAATGTGGATTTTGTACTTACTCATAGTAAAAGCAGTTCTGCAGGGGGCTTTCTGTAGGGGCTGTGTCTTCCAGCAGAGATTGGAAGAGATGGGATTGATGGGGATGTGTGGGAATGTGTGTGGTCCAGCGGCTGCAGACTCAGGAGATTTTGTCTGCTCAGTGCAGCAACTTAAACCCTGACCCAGGGAAGCACTTAATGCTCTGTATAACTTCTGATCAAATGACTTCTCCCCTGCGACTTAATGTGATACTGGCTGTGGCTGACAAATGTTGCACATAGCCCTGTGCTGGAGCCTGTGTGGCTCTGAGCCACAGCCAACTGCAGCAGCTCGTGTTCTTTGGGGCTAAAGTCAGGGCTGTCTTCAGAAACATCTCACTGACATCAGTGCAGCTGTCCCAGCTCCATGCAGGGCTGAGTCCAGCCTTTAGGAGATGCTCCTCATTCTGCAGCAAAGCTGGAGCCCAGGGAATTGGAATTTTTTTGATGCTTCATTGTGTTCTGAAAAAAATGTGTCTCTCTCAGGGCAGCCAGGGTTTGCCTGGGGTCCCTGGGGCACGAGGGAAGGCAGGTCCTCTGGTAAGTAACCAAGCACCTTTTGCTTCCTAATCTCCCTTTCTAAAGGTTCTGTGCCCAGCTGGAGAGACAGCTTGGCAGGGGGATGCTGTTCTAAACAAAAAACCTGACAGCCAGGAGCCTACTCACTTTCCCCCATGTTTTTCTGATTTCTGCAGGGAAAAGTCGGTGACAAAGGACCAGTTGGGTTTCCAGGACCACCTGGCCCTGAGGTATGTCCCCACCACCTCCTCCTCACATCCTTCCAGCCTAGGGCTTCACTTCTCTGCTGGGATATGATGGCACATGAGTGCTGATGGGGTTGGAAGGCTCAAGATGTGTTCATGGCCCATTCTTCACTCATGGTTTCCTGTTTTTTCCTCCACCTTTTTTGTCATAGATAAAATGAAGGAGGTTTGGGGGTTTTCCCCCCACAAAATGCCATTTAAAGTAGAAAATCTTCTTACTTCCCTTATCAAAAAACAGTCACAGTGATACCTTAGGTGCAGGATGAGCTTCTCCCAGAACACCATTATTTTTCTCCTTCCTAAGAGACCAGACAAGGTCTGTAAGATACTAGAGAGCCACTTCCAGCACAACCAATGCTCTGTTTGCCCCCCATCAGCATTCTGGTATTTCACAGGGTCTGGAAGGGCTCTCAGCTGAGTGCTGCCACTTAACAGTCATTCCTCTTTGTTGCTATTGGAAATAAGCTTGGATTCCTTTGTTTCCTCCTCGAAGGGTGGGTGGGAAGGAGCCCTGCCAGGTTCACAGCAGCTAATGAGGGTGTCAGCACCTTTCCTGATTCCTCTACTGCTTCCCTTTGTGGCCGAGGCTGCAACTCCTCTCTCAGAGGTTATGCACCGACTCTTAAAGATTAATTAAAACCCAAATTGCCACTTTTAGCTGGGTGATGACAGGGAGGCCCTCGCTGCAATAAATCTTGTAGGAAGATGGACCTAAAGGGAGTTGTTGGGAAAGGCAGCTCTTCCATCAAACTGGCGGTGCTGCTCCGTTGTGTCCCATTCCCTCACAAATCCGTGGTGGCCCCCACAAGGACACTGCCAGCGTGTCACACACCTGGTCCCTGAGCCTTTAACTAACCTCTCACAGAGGCTGACACTGCCTGCAGAATTCCACCTGTGCACCCTGACTGCTCCTCCTTTTCTCCAGGGCTTCCCAGGTGACATTGGCCCACCAGGAGAAAACGGTCCTGAAGGTCTGAAGGTGAGTAGAGTAGAGACTGCAGCTCTCTGTGGGGTTGGAAGCAGCCAGGGAAAACAAAGCAGTGGAGAGGAGGGAAGAGAGAAAACCCAGGAGATTCCTAAAGATTGTCCTGGCCAGCATCTCAGCTTGGTCTGTTTGGCTTGAGGTCCCTCCAAGCGCAGCGTTTTCCTTCCTTCAGATTTTTTTTCTGTAACAAAATTGACATTGGATAATGTCCCATGGCTGTGAAAGAGACTTTCTCATTTTAATTGCCCTTCTGAGCTTATGTTTCTATTTTCTGAGTACCTTTTCCTTTGGCTCTTTCTCAGGGAAAGCCAGGAGCACGAGGTTTACCTGGGCCAAGAGGACTGCCTGGACAAGAGGTGAGTGTCCTCAGCTCAAAAGAGGTTTGATTTAGAGAACAATGCCGAATTTTGTAAATTAATGTGTGGTGAAACAGTGCCCATGGTTTAAAAAGCTCTGGTCCCTCTGAATCTGGAATCAGATACTTATACTGAGTGATCAGAGACCTGCAGAAGAGGAGCTTCCTCTAAGCTGTGTGATCTCCAGGTCCTGTGATCTCTGCTTCCAGTCACTGCTGGCATCTGCTGACCCTAAATTCTGCCTTGGCTTTGCTTTTAAAGCCTGTTCCCCCACCCCCAGATGGGTGTTAGTGCCCTTTTCCCTGCACATCCCCTTGCACAGACATGCCCTGGCCTGGCTTTTGCTTTCTGCTCCTTTTAAGTGTGCTCCTTTTTAAGCATGAGACCTGCAGACTCCGCGCTCTCACACGGAGAAACATCCCTCTGGAGAAAGAGAAGGAAATGGGAATTGCTGCTCTGCAGAAATTCATTTTCACCTCAGAGCTTGCAGGTTTCACTCACTCCTTTCACCTCAGAACCTGAAGCCTAGTTCCAATTGCAGTCGTTAAGAAGGGAATAATTATTGATCTAATTATCCTGGAGCTGCAAATACATTGTGGGAGCAGCAGAGAATGTCTGGGTTCCCTGTTTATCCTGTTGTAACTCCAGTGATATTGGTGTAATTTCCTCTCACTCAGGCCAGTGTAAGCTGTTTGTCCAGAGTCACGAGACATTGTGTAAATAATACTGAGCACATGCATGGGCAGGAGCTCGTTTTAATGGCACTAATAATTCTTAACTTTTTCTGGGAACTCTTCTGCTTGTTCTCTAAATGGGATTAATGCAAATTAGCTCATTTATTTGCAGTGAAATAGGAAAAAAAAAAAAATATTCCAGACAAAATACAAAGGGAATCGAAGGCCTGCATTCCAGGTTCAGGCAGGCGTGACCAAGCTGCCTTCAATTTACTCTAGTTAGTGAGTGTAAAAGTAAGCCCAAAGACATGGACATGGAGTTTGGTGCAAGCTGTGCTGAGGGACTTTGAGTGTGCAGCAGAGCACAGCGCCGTGCTCTCACCACTCTGGTCACCCAGGGCACTGGGTCAGGGCTCTGAATTACATCCCACTGGAAATGTGGCATATTGTGGGTGCTTTGTCTGAGCCCTTGGAGCTGGGTTCCTGACCCCCAGTCCCACTCTCAGCCTGTCAGTGCCCCTTCATTACCACGGCTGACCACCGAAACGAGAGCAGCCAGGCTGGGGCTGCCAAGGGCGCTTTTAATTTCTCTCTTGGCAGTTGGTTTTAGACACTTGAGATAATTTTTGTGAAGCTTAATTGAAGGTCTCTTAGAAACTGTAGATCCGATCCTATCACATTAGAAATTGGTGTGGAGCCAAGGGAGAGGAGCGAGTCCAATTGCTGTGTGAGATTTTGTGATAGCTCCATCCTGCAGCATGTGTAGTCCCAGCTGAAAGCCAAAGGGAACCGTTCATACAGCTGCCAAATGGTTCTGTGGGAAACTTTGGAACATGCTTTTTTGGGGAGAAGGGGGGAAGAAAGAAAAAGGGAACTCTATAGCATTCCCATGCCTGCCAAATCAAATGAAGCAGAGTTATGGCAGCATGTCCAGGGTACCCTAGTGGCCAAATCCAGCCCAAATCAACTGGTGTTGCCTTGGACAAATTTTGGATGGCTTTTACTGGCAGAACTTGACTTGAGATCTTTTTTTCTGAGAAACCTCAGAGGCTGCTCTAAGACAGAGAAGGGCTCAGCTGTTAAAATGTGACAGCTGAGCACACAGCCTGTGTTTAACTGCTGCTTCTACTGCAGGCATTTCATTCTTGCTGCATGGTGAGTCCAAATTTTGTCACTACTTTGCCTTTTATTTTAATTTCTTTTCACCTCAGGGAGATGAAGGGCCCTTAGGACCACCAGGAGTCCCTGGTCCAGAGGTAGGTTTCAGACATTTATTCACTCAGTTATTGCCAGCTCTGATGACCTTGCAATGGAATTGTAGTTAAATTCTCATAAACCTTTGACCTTTCTGGTTTGGGAAGTTAATCTGCCCTGCTATGAATTATTGTCTTGTCCAGGGCTTGATTGATTGTTTGATCCAGGATGGCTGAAAGTCCAGGAAGTGTCTTGCACAGGGTGTTGAGTTTATGACTTGCCTAAAGTCTCGAACCTTGAAAAACTCTCTAATGTTTAAACAGTTCATCCTCAAGATAAATGACATTGATTTGAAACCATCTCCATAACCAGCCCTTGTGTTTCTTCCTTGATTTATAGTATTTTTCAATGAGTAGAGGAAAAAGAAAGAAAAAAGACTGGATAGTCAGAGAGTCCTTTTGACCTCTGTGATATATCACAGAAACACAGTTTTAAAAAAGCAAAAAGAATATTGTCATATCTGTGAGCTTGCCAGCTCAGGGTTTTGTAATGGGTCTGTACATAACTGTCACCTCAGGATAAGAAAATATCCCAAAAATTGGTAATAGGTGGATCAGAAAATGAATGTTTTACCCTTATCTTTTATTCTACAAGTGTGTAAGCTGCACCTGTGACCAAAGCAGCTGCAAACTTTTGATATTTATGGTTTTTCTGTGTATTTCAGGGTCGATCCGGTCGGAAGGGTTTTCCAGGAACACCTGGTCCCAACGGTCCAAAGGTAAGAAAAGAGTTTGTTCCTGATCAGGGAAGCAGTGGGTAGAAGGAAGGAAAGGAAGAGGGAAATGTCTTTTTCCATTCTCCCAAGTATTCATTCCAGAGGGAACAAGAGAACTGAGGGTTCTTCTTTTTCTCAGAATTTTGGGGTCTCAGCTTATTTCTTCAAAAATAATAATGGTGCATTTTTTGAGCCATTATAAACAAATGTGTTCCTCTTTTAACATTAACCAACTTTTCCCTCCATTATCATCCCATTTTCCATTGCTTCTCCATGGTTTTGTTCTAAAACAATGCACATCATTCCTATCTTTGCTGCCTAATTATCAGCAGGAGCCATCCCAGGGCAATGCACTCCACAAACCCACACTCGAAAGGAAAGGGAAAACCCAAAAAAAACCAAAAAAAAACCAACCTCTTCAAACAGTAAATAGCAAAAATGTGGTCTGGCAGCACATCTGGAGTATCTGCCTACTGAGAAAATACAGCTGCTGTCCTGGAGACACTGCTGGTTCCTGGTGAGCCTGGGCTCTAGATGGCCCATCCAGGGGCACTCCACTGCCTCCACGTGCTGCCCTCATCCCTGGTGGGGTTGATATCCTTCTGCTTCTGCTTTCTCCTTCACCCCTCACCATTTTCATGCTCTGGGATTTCTCTCACGTCGGTTTTTGCTGTGGTTTTCCTGTAGGTGCTCCATGTGTCAGAAACGTGTGCTTGTCTGAGGTTTTAGAACAAGAAAATCAGAGTACAGCATTGCCTGGGAATATCTGGGCTGTCTTTTCTTCTAATGCTTTGTAAAACTTTGGGATAAAGTAACCAGGACTAGGCTGGGCCTGTGCCACAGGGCAAGAGATGTCTTATGTTTCACTGTGGTTCTCTGAAGGTTATTTTACTACAGCAGGATCAGCTTTTGGGGCATTTTGCTCCAGAACAGCAAAAATGTTCCATGTTTGCTCCATGTTTGTGTCAGTAGTGTTTCTTACTTTGCATTATTCTCCAAGCCACAGTTGATTTTGTAAGATGTTGTTTCTCACAGGTTTTCCCCAATTCACACTTTGCAGCTCAAATAATGGGTGTACAAAGAGCCAGGTCTGGCTGGCAGTGCTGAGTAACTCATGTCCCCTTGTCTCCTTGTCCTGCAGGGTGAGCCAGGAAACCGTGGCCGACCAGGGAAAGTTGGAGAGCAGGTAAATTCCTTATTTTCCTTGTCTCCTTGATGATCTCTGTACAATGTGTCCTGGGCATGCAGAGGGCAGTGGCCAGGGACTTGCAGCCACCTCAAAGCTGCCCACAGCCCTGATGCTCCAGGTTCCAGGCTTTGCCAATGGAGGTTTTAAGGATAGGATTCTCTACTTTGGGTGCTATGTTGCTTTCACCTCCTCCAGATTTTCTGGGGAGTAGAGGAAACAGCAGCTGAAGAAACCAGACCCTGGGGAAGAGAGACACTGAGCTGCATTTCATTGTAATTCCACAGAGAACATTCTGCTGGCATAACCCAGGACATGCATTATCCCTGTAGGCTTTGGGGGAACCACAGGCATCAAGGAAAAAGCAACAATTGTTCCCACATCTCTGTGATTGAAACCAACAAACTTGTCCACCAACAACCCAAGTGAAGCCACAGAGCCTCCAACATATTCTGGGTGTTCCTGCATGACCACACTGAGCTGGCTGTGGCAGCTGGCCTTGGCACTGCGGGTGCTGCTTCTCACCACTGCTGTCCTTCCCAACACTCTCCCTGCTGGATGGTCAGCTCACTTGGTTTGGTTTGGTTTAGCTTGCTAGCCTCTCTGGCTCTTCTTAGCCCTTTATGCAACAGCCAGGGGTCACTTCTTCCAAAGGTTTCTGACCAAGCAAGTCTAAAAAAGTCCAGGTGGATCCTTTTCAGTACCAGCAGTCTGATACCAGCATCAGTATTATCAAAGGTGATTACTTCTGTTGGGAAATTAGAGCAATTTCTATGTTATGATTGTTAATTTGCTCCATGAAGGGCAACTACTGATGGAGTCAAGTTGTTCCCAACATCTGAGTACTACTTGCAGCTTTATCAGATTCTGCACAACCTCAGGCAACACTTTCCAGTGCTTTGTGCCTCCGTTTCCCCTTCTGTGGAAGGTATGAGACAGCCCTGAGCAGAGCTCAGCTCAGTGCATTCTGTTCTGAAGTGGCACCTGTAGACACTGTTAAAAATGAATACTTAGAAGTGCTTTGAGATCCTTAACCAGACCTTGTCCTTGAAGGGCAAAGCATCATTAGGATTATTATTCTTTAACTTCCCTCAGGACTGACCTTGGATGAGAACTGTAGGCACTGTTCATCGAAAAGAAAACACAGCTGGCCTCTGCTGACACTGAAACCAGCACAGTGGTAGGAAAGCTGCCTGTGTTATTCTTAGTCAATTAGTCTCTGTCTAGAAATATCACCCAGAAAATTTCCATTTCGGAGCCAGTCGAGTCATTAGAGCAAAAATGTCTCAACAGAGTAATGAGAAATAACCTCCTTTTCCATCACACCTCTACTGAATGATGCTGGAGCGTTGGGGTTTCCTTCCTCCCTCCACTTAAACTTCAGCAGTTGGTGTTGGGGCTGGTTTTTTGCAGAGCCCTGGGAGGATGGGCCAGCACCCTTGGCACTGAAGACACCATCACCTCACCCTCTTTTCTCTTGTGGAGACCTTGATGTTTTCTGTTCCACAGTAAGAGTGGTCACACTTCTCAATCCTGCTGCTCTGCCCAACAAATGGCTTCTCTCAGAGTAGAAAATCTCAGCATAACAGCACAAGAAGAGATCAGCCATCCATCTCATTGGAGATTTTTTCCCTTTCTTAGGGACATCTGTTTAGGAAAACATGGGGAGTTTCTGTCAGGTTTCCGGTGATACTTGAGCTCCCATTGAAAAATGAGGTTTTAAGCCACAGGGCAGTCCCTGATGCATTGTTTTTTCCATTGCAAGGACACAGACTCAGGAAGATCATTCATGAGATGCTTGTTGTCTCCATGTGCTGGAAGGATTCCAGCTGCTGGGTGCCCCAGTACCCTGGAAATGTGTGGGTTAACCCTTCCTTGCCTGTAGATGGAGTTAGGAGGATATGAAGAGGAATATGAGGCCTCTGGGCGGGGAAGCCTCCAGCCTTCCTGCCTCAGAGTTGGGAATGCACACCAGGAGAATGTCACCAAAATGTCCATGCTGAAGGTCAGAGAGCCCTGTGGGAGAAGCAACACCCTGCTGCAGACAGGAAGGTGCTGCACTAGAAAATCCCAGTGAAGGGTTGTGCCAGCTGAAAGAGGCTTCAATTTATTTTTGTCCTTAATGGGACTGGGGAGGTCCTGCCATAGCAGGAGCAGCTGTTGGAGTCCCTTTCCCTGTACAAGAAGTGACACTCACAGGGCCGTGTCAGTACCACATACCCATCACTCTGGGCTGGGAAGGGCAGCCAAGGCCCCTCTTGTCCTTTAAGGTCAAAGTATGTTGTCTCAGTACCAGTATTCTGAGATAATTTATCAAATGACACCAACACCATCTCCTTCATGTCCTTTCCCTTCAGGAGAGGGGCTGTAATGTCAGGTTTGCAGGTGGGGAGGTCCTGATTGTCTTGGCCAAGGTCAAGAGGATCACCAAGAACGGAGCAGGGAACTGCGCTGGTGTTTCCCACATGTCAGTGCTGCTCTTCCCACCCCATTCAGCTTCTCCTCCAGGGCGTGTCTGACCTCCAGACATCTCGGTCAGGGATTTTCAGGCTCTGTGGTGTTCACAGGCTCCTTGATGTGACATGATGTTTCCACAGCACATCTCCACCTTCCCTTCCCTCACTCCTCAGGGTGGTGGGAGCCTAACGCAGCGCCAGGGCCGGGCTGAGCCCGGTGCACAGGGGGTTAAACCCACATGGCCGTTCTTTGCGGGTCAGAGCGTCCTCCTTTAAACTGTGATATTTACTGTTTTACTTTCCCTTTCTTTCATCTGAATGGGAGGATTGTACATTTACTCCCTCCCGTCCTTTGTGCCTGGTTTGTTTTGTTTTGAGTTCTAGCGAGCCAGTAAAACAGAAAGGCCGCGATCGGTTCCCGCTGGGAGCGACTGGCGGTCCCGTCCCTGGGAGACCCTGCTCACGCTGGGCTCGCCGGACGGTTCTTTCTCTCAAATGGGCTGTGATTTATGCAGGGCTTCGTTGCTGACTTGCTCTCTGTTGATGGAGCCAAGAGGGGGGGGCTTAATTATGACAGGGCTGGACAATAAATGGGGAAAGCGAGACAGGAGTTAGGAATTACAACCCACCAGTCCCCTCTCCTTTCCTTCCTCCCCCTCCCCTCAAGCCCCCAGCAACTTTTTAACAATCTCCATCCTTTTTCCGCCATGCCCTTGGCTGGGGAATACAGCAGACTGAATCATGAGCGACATGCTGAACTCCCATCTAATATAAATGTTTTACATTCTTTCCTGTATAGTGTGGGCCTTTATCTGGCAGCCACTGCTGCTGGGACTTCACGTGCATCATTACACACACTGCCCAGAGCCCTGCTTGATGCAGGCCCTCTTTTCAGCCCTGGGAACCTGAGAAAAATATGTTGTGCCACAGCCATTTTAGTGTAATGACCACAATTCATGTCTCCTTGATGATAATATTTGCCATTTTGGCAAATATTTGGCAGCTCTTCGGGTTCTTAAAACCTAAATCTTTCTGGTTTAAAACCTAAATCTTCTTGCCTTTAGTGTCTATCCCATTTTGGCCAGTGAAGAACATCATTACCCAATCTCCCTCTATTTTTTCTTTTACTCCTGATAATTTACTGAGATTTATTTGGCGTAGACATATCTATCTCAATTTGTTTCTGCTTGCAGACACAGCAATGTTGGTTAATTTAGCCTAGAGCAGACAGTGCTGGCTGCAAACACTGCAGAGCTACTGTGCTGGAAGCTACAAGGTCCCTGCTCTGCATCTCACATTCACACCATGGGACACTCCTCTCACGTGGGGAGCAGTGACATCTTCCCCTGTGCAGTTCCACAGTGCACCAGCACAGGCAGAATTTTCCCTGGGTTTGGACTGAAATCTTGGCTGTGCTGCCCTTCCATCCCAAAGCTGGTCTGTGCAGCAGGACCAGGTTTCTGCAGAAGCTGCTCTCTGTCACATCTGTGACAGCAGAGGGAGTCTCTGGGGGGTGTTGGGAGCTCTTGGTGTGCTCAGATCCCTGCAAACCCCTCTGCAAAGCATCAGCAGGCCAGCTTGGGAAGCACCACCAGTACCTCTGGCTTCAGGACCCGAATTCCTGGGAGGCTTTTCAGGGTGGAAGCTGATGCTGCCATGGACAGTGGGTCTGAAGATTGGCCTTCAAGCCTGAGCTTGGATATACAGCACCCCTTGGAAGGGAGTTTGAAGCAGTCTTTTTCTGAATGGGACCAACAATTCCTGTAGAACAGGGATCCCTCTTCTGCAGGGACTAGCCTAAGGAAATTTCTTAAAGAGCGTATTCCCAGGAGAGAGAGAAAGAGTTCTGTGGTTTTCCAAGGAATTGGAAATGAACAAGAGATGTATTCTTTCTTGCTTTATTGTCTATTTTTGCCTAGCAGTGCATTTCCCTGTTGCATCCCGTTACTTTGCCATTCTCTGCCATAACATTTGCCCTCTTCGTGGCCCTGGGCTATTGGAAAAATTTGTAAACTGGGTGCAGTTGTGTACCTGCATTTGTGTCTAATTGAAAGGACAATTGATCCAGCAGCCTTCAGCAATGCCACCCAGTGGCAACCTTGCATAGGCAGATGTTGCAGAGTTTTCTGCTTTCCTGCTGATGCCTGCACTGGGCAATTTGTGCCGAGTCCAGCTCTGCTCACACGGGTGTCTGGTCCGTGCAGCCTGGCCATGATGACCCTCTCATACTCCAGGACTGTCTCAGTTTCAGACACAAAGGCCATTTCAAAGCAAAGACCACTTCACAAAGGTTGGTGACACCCCCACAGGCTAGTGGGGCTTTTCTATTCGTAGCTGTCATCCCATGGCTAATTGGTATTTCCACCATGGCACAGAGGAGACTGAGTGCCTGCAGTGGCAGAGGGGACAGTCCCCTCCAGAGACAGAAACCTCTGGAGCTGGTAGGGAGGTTGCTATATCTTCATTCTCTTTGCTTGAGATTGCATCTGTTTCCATCTTGCTAATTAAAAGCAGTTCTGTTTGCCTCTTCATTATCCCGAACGTTGTTAAACCCTGAGCTTAGACTGGAGGTTTGTTCCAAGATGGTTTCTGGGTAGTGTGCGAGATCCCCTGCCCTGCTGGCCCCTCTGGCTGAGGGAACCTTTATTTCCTACTGGCATCCCACCAGCCCGACACTATCCAGGGCAAAATTAGTCTGCACAAAGGGCTGAGGCAGCTTGGCTGACCCAGAGGAAGTCTGCCCAGTCTAGCTGCTAAAATGCTGCTAAGTCTGTCCCGGTGCAACGCAGGAGCTCCTGCTGCAGATACTCCTGGGGAAGCTGTTTTGGGAAAAGCTCGTAGAACAAAGCCACACCATGGACTCGGCCTTCCTTCCTTCACTCATCCACTGTGCTGTGTGTTGTGGTTCTTGCAGATCCTCGTGCTGCTGTTCCAGCTGGCTCCTAAAGCAGAACCAGCTGTGGAGTTAGACATTCCCATGGCCGGGAGCAACTCCATCCGCTCTGGTAGCCAGTAGGAATTACTGAGCATTATACGAGGGATGCTGTGCTATTGCAACAGCAAGGTGGACCAAAGGAACTGTTTACTTTCTCAGCAAATAAAAACTGAAAATTAGTTGTGCTCTTCTCTTTCCTCAGGGTCTGATGGGTTTCATTGGTCCGGTGGGGGAGCCTGGAATAGCAGGAGAAAAGGTAGGATCATTTGTCATGAAATGGTTGTTGTAATTTTTGCAGGATGGGGAGGCTGGGGTGGGAGGAGGGTTGTGGAGATTTAAGTTGTCATGTGAGTGCAACACCCAGCTGGGAATTAAGCACGTCCAGGGTGTCTGTGCTAGACTAGGACCAGGCCAAAATCATCCACTTCTCATTCAGGAATTAACATACGCTGCCCTCCAGGGAGATGCTGTCAAATATTCTTTGAAAAATTGACTTTCTTCATTCATAATGTGCCAGGCAGTTTGTATTTAACAGTCAGCTCTGTTTTTTTATGGGAATGAGGGATCCATCAGCCCTCTGTCGCTGGTCATGGGAGGAGTCCATGGGATTGAGGTTACAGATTTCTGCAGAGGTGTGCTCTGGATTGCCTGGGGGGTCACACAGGACCAAGGCTGAGCCTGCATTGAACAGGAGGTCTCAGCATTTTCTCAGATGTACAGGAGTGCAGCCACCCATCTGAGCAAAGGCTGGTCCAAATGTTTCCCTTTTTATCTGGTGAGGGCCACCCCATCTGGCTGCCCCTGGTTGCTTTGGGCACACTCAGGGCTGGTGCCCTCTTGTGTGCAGTACAGACACAAACCTCTTCCAGGGGAATAAAAAGGGCTTTATTTCACATAAAAATGAGAAAGGACGTTAATTTGTTTTCTATTAGAGTGTAAACTTTTATTCAGAGGCAGCTCCCAAGGACAAATGGTCTGTGTCACTCATTGTATCTCACTCGCACGCTGCTGGTTTTCACTGGTGGTTTAATTATTCACAGTGCAGCCGTAAAGATAGTGAAGAGCATAAAACGATGCATTCCACACATCAGTGCTCTCTTTCTCACTTTTATTGCTTCAAGCTCTGTCCTCTGGGTAATGATGTAAAGACTCTGTGACAGTTATACTGTGCTTGCTGCAGATCCATTTTATTGTCTGTGCACGGCAGCCTTTGGAACAGCCTTTCCATCCTGTGGGCCCCAGTGGGGCAATAGCAGAATCAGTCTCAGTCCAAGCTGTCAAGGCCCACAAGAACTAAAAAGAATGGCTAAAAATTATTTTAGAGAATATTTTAGAGAAGGAAAACAGAGGAATAAAGAGTCTGTGATGTGTCCAGGGTGGTTACACAGAAAATTGGGGTCTGAATGAGCTGTCTCATTGGCAGCTCTGAATTGAATGAAGAATAAGGCGTTTTCCATGCAGGGGACATGGGAAGATCTTTTTCTCCATTCCATTAAGTTCACATCTGTCCCTGTGCCTTCCATGCCAAAGCCTTGACCACATGAGGTATCCTCAACTTCCAGATCATCTCTGTAATGTGATGATGTTACATCAGTGTCAAGGCAAATCCGAGCTGTGCTTTGAGAATCTGCCCTTGCAGATCCCCAGCACAGCTGGGATTTCCATCAGGCTTCTCTACCAGGACAAACTTAGGGATGACAGAAATAGCTATCATCAAATCAAAACCTCATCCAGGCCTCCAGTTGGCATAGTATCCTACAGCTTACTACGCTCTTGTGAGCTAAATGAAGTGGGAAATATGCTTTCATTAGACATAGCTGAGTCAGCAATCTCCATCCTGAGAGCTGCAAAATTTAAGACTGAAGCCAGTAGAATCCAAAGATTATCAAAGAGAACAATACAGTTAATACACACTTAATAAAATCCATACATTCAGGGAGAAAAAAAAAATCTGTACATTGGTTTACACGGGCCAACTTGTGACAACACAAATGCTGGGGTTTGTTTTTAATAAACTCCTTAGAGCCTAGAAAATATTTCCCTGTACACTTTTTGGAAGGTAAGTCAGATTTTGGGCGTAAACTAATTGGCAGCATTTGCTAAATCCTCCTTCCTCATCCTCCCAAGCATACAAACCTAGCATACCTAATTCCCAGTGCATCCCTGGGGCTGGAGGGAGACTACAGACAACTGTGTGGGGATTGCCTGTGGTCTCCCAAAGGAGCTGTTGATGTCCCATCTCCTTCATGTCACCCTCACATCAGCAGGTTGTGGTGCTGCTCATGTGGGCTTAACCATCTTGTCTCCTACCTTTGGGTCAAGGACATATTCATGGAAAGTGAGATTGTCTGCATGAGGGGATAAGGAAAGCTTTTGCAATGAATGAGTGATGTTTTGGTTGTGTTAGAAGGGATCCTGTCTTTAGGATGGGCTGTGGAGTCATCCAGCTCTGAGCCCCTCATAAATCCAGGTCACTGTTGCTGGCACTGTGGTCTCAGTATGAGCCACAGGGAGTTTCTCCAAAACACCTGCAGTCTCCTCTGAAAGCACCAAGCAGCATCTCTGTTTTTTTCCAGCTTGATTCCCTGCTTTCAGCAGGGTTTTGTGACAACAGACATCAAATCCACGGCTCTGAAAATGCCAGCACACATAGGGATTGGGGTACTGCAGGACAGGGATGTCATGCCTTGGGTGGGAAGGGCTGGAGATTTCTTTGGGTTCAGCCCTAGCACTGTTTGGAATGGAAGGTGATGTGCCTGTTTCCTTCACACCTTGGTGGTTTTGATGGCAAGAGAAAAGTGCCTCTCTTGGGATGTGGAGGATTAGTTAATTCCTGCAATCTTTCCACTATGCCGAGATGGACGGAAAGAGAATAATACCAGAAATATTTCTGGTAGAAAGCTGGCGGCATAGACATGAATTTGGGTTTGTTTAGTTGTGTCACTGCTCTAGATCACTCTTCCCTATGCACCTGTCTCTCTCCTAGGGTGACCGTGGCCCAGTGGGACCCCCAGGCCCTCCAGGAGTCAAGGGGTCGATGGTAAGGAGTAAGTCTGCATTCTCTCACTCTTGCTGCCACCTCTGTCTCTGTCCTAGCCAAGGGTGCAGCTTCTCCTGGTCTTTGAGTTTCATGACAACAGCTGCAATTTCTCCCCCATGTCTGTGGGGATGGGCATTTGAGTGAGTGGATTTTGAGACGCAGCCTCTCCCCAGCAGTTGTGTCCAGCAGTTTCCCCTCCAGTGCCACTCTGGATTTTAAGGTGTGTTCTGCTGAGGACCTGCTGTGTCGAGTGGAGATAACCAGGAGCTGAAGGACTGCCTGTTCCCAAGCAGCCTGGCTCTTGAAGAGACAGTTCTCACCAACAGGGATCTGTCCAAGCTGCCCAGAGCAACTGGAAATGCAGTCACTGTGCCTTGCCTGTGCTCTGCCTTTCAGGGATCTACATTTAGGAATTTAACACTGGGAACCTCAGCTGGATCTTGTCTTGCTCTGACTCTTGTTTCCTGTCTGCCATAGTACAATACCCAAAGACATATTTTCATATTAATTCAGCCCATTCTCTTCTGGGCTGTTGAGAAAATCTTGCTGCTGATATTGCTGGCTGGGTTGGAACTGGGCTCGTGACAGCCTGGCCATTTCCTCCTGTCCCTGAGCCATTTTACCCTGACAAATATCAGATCTGCCTGACCTTGTGAGCAGCCAACAATGCCATTTTTCCTGTCTTCCCACTTGGAGGAAGAAGGTCTGTGCAGATTATGGACATTCACAGCAGGCATGTCCTTCTTCCTTCCCTTCTAGGGGCACCCTGGGATGCCAGGAGGAGTGGGTTTTCCTGGGATCCCTGGACCAACAGTAAGTAAAGGCTATCATCACTTTGTAATACCACATCCTGGGCATTCATGGGCTAAGTCAAGCAACTGTATTCCAATTTATTTGAGTTTGATATGAACAAAAGATGTGGGGAAAGGGATGGGATGTGGGTGGGAGCAACATGGAAGGAGACAAAAAAAAAGCACAGCGCTTAATTCAAAATTTTGCTGCCCACTTCCCTAAGGAGAGATGCAAAAGTTGCAATCCAGCCTCAATCTTTTAGCAGGACACAGACTCCCTAGTTCAGGGTGTTCTGGGCTGGGAATGGTTGGCAGATTGGTGATCACACCATGTGACACAGTGATGTATCACAGTGAATTATCACGGTCATTTATCACAGTGACCGCGTCATGCAGCGTGACCGTCCTGCGTGGTCAAAGCCCCTGCTGGCATGAGAGGAGCAGCAGAGCAGCTCCCCCAGACAGACCCTCCATCTGGACAGGCTCATCTGGCACACTGCAGCTGTGGCTGGAGCATGCAATGGCCGTGGAGGCAGATTTTAGCCTGGCTCCAGTTTCCCACAGATGTTCTTTAGATGTAGTTCGGGCTCTCCCAGCAGCACGAGTGCGGCTGGAGCCAGCAAAAAGGCAGCCCTGGGTGGATGTAGGGAATGGATTTTGCTCACTCTGTGAATTCCCACAGTGCTGATAACCAGGAGGAAGATCACAGCAGTGAAATGCCCGGGAAGTGCCAAAGGTGTGGCCTCCAAATCAGGGTCAGCTCTGCCACTGCCAGGAGCTCAAGGATGCTCTGGGTGCACTGGCTGCAGGCAGCTGCTGCCTGGGCACAGATTGTGCAGTAGCAAGTGAGTGGAGGCGAGGAAAATAGAAAATCTGAGGTCAAGCAGCACCTCAGGGTGACCCATCTCTGCCTGGAGAGCAGCAACGTGGCACCAGCCAGGTCCTTAAATAATAAAGCAGCACGATGCCAACCATAGCCCCCAGCACTGAGCTGCTCTGTGGCCCCTCGTGGCAGCACTTTCTGACAGAGCCCAGGAGGCAGCTGGATATCTGTAGATGTCCCATTTTTAGCAGCTTTCCATCATGTTAGCTGCTACATGACTTGGGGACAGCTGGAGCACTGGGCTCTCCTGCTCCAGGCCTCTGAGCACCCGTGGCCGAGGCAGTTTCTGCTCTGAGCAGAGAGCTCCAGCCCTGAGCACCATCCCAAGCACCACCAATGCACCTTCAAGTGAAGCCAAATTTTGTCTGTTTTCACTGGGGCATAACAATAGTATGAGCTGGGGCATCAGTTCCAGGTGGAAATCCAAAAACTCGGCAGAGCTCTGGGAGCTGAGACCGTCCCCAGGTCCTTCTGCTTCCTTCAGTTCCCTCTTCTCCTGCAGGCAAATAAGAAGTTCGTCCAAGCAAAATGTTTGCTCCACAACTGCATTTTAAAAAGTCATAATTCAATAAGCCAAACTTCCCCACAGAGCCAGTAAATCAAATAATCTCCTAATATCAAATCCCCACTCATTAACTCCAGCTGTTTTTCCACCAAACATTCCTTATTTGCCTTTCAAGCCAGACCTGAGGCATGCAGTTGTTTGTCCTAAACTGTTAAAATCTTTGAATGAGCCTTAGCAGTGATGGCTGATTAATTCAACAAAGGATGACTGGAAAAGGGAAGCAAAGTCAGTGGTAGGGAGCTTTGCTCTTGGTTTCAGATTCCTGAGCCTTGTGAATTCCTTTTTCCTCTTCTTACTCACCATTATGGTGCATCTTTTCTGTTAATATACAATTTTGAAAATAATGTGTATACATAGGAATATTAAAGGTCACTTTTCTTCTCCTAAACAGTTCATGAAAATTCCAGCAGGGTATCTAGCTGTTCCCTCAACATTTGCCATTACAATGAATGTTTCTGTCCTTGTATTTTCATAAGCTATTTGGGATAGGCTGAGACTTCCAGAGGAGATTCCAGATATCAACTAAGGATTTCATTTCAGTATATGATTATCATAAAAATCTCTATAAAAAAGGCATCTGACACATCCACTGCCTATGCCAGTCACCACTGCCCTCACTACCAAAACTGAGTTGTACTGTGATCACAAATGCAGTTACAGTCAACTGGCTTTTCCATACTGAGTGAGAATAGCTCAGCATTTGTATCCTGAACTTACATGCCATGCACAAAAGCAAAATCTTCATGAATGGCAGTCATAGGAGCACTAGGAAGATCACAATCCAATTCTGTTCTGATCCATGGTGCAGTTTGCAGGGCTGACAGCTAATAAAAGCTATTAATATGTAAACAGCCAAATTTGATGTGGGATGTTTGAGAGAGCAAGGAGTGGATGTGTCATTTGGAGGTTTTCTGACAGCAGAAAGGCACTAACTTTAAATATCGGGTTTAAAAGCTGTGATACAGAACTAAGTCCTGTTAAATAAATATATCTTTTATATTTTTTACTCTGATAAACATTCTAGCAGGAAAAAAAAATGTCTTTCTGCGTTTTCTGTATGCACATTTAATGAATCATGTGTGTACAAATCCAGATTAAAAGAAAACCTGAAATCTTCTTGCAATTTTAAGAATAACAGGATCATCCACAACACCAACAGTCCACATTAAATTAGTGTCTATCTGCCAGTATCAATATTTATGCAGCATTAACAGGGTAACATTTATTTAAAGATAAAGTCAGTATTTGGCTGAAAAGATCAAACTTGGATACCCAAGATGAGGTGTCTGATTTTGTATTTGGACATCTAAAAACCAGATCCTGGTTGTTATTATTTTTGAACAGATGCTGAGCAACAGCTGCTTTTAATAGATTCAGAGAGGATTCTGGATGTTCAACTTCTCTTCACATCACACCACTGACACAGATGACAGGCTGCAGGTCATTAAGCATACAAACCTCAGCCAGGATCTTTGGCCTAAATGTTCACAATCCAAAGACAATCCATGGCTTTAAAAAAAAAAAAAAAAAGGCCATTTATAGACAAGTAAAAATGGTGATGTTTTTAGCAAGTGTTTAATGAACCAATCCGCTGATCAAGGGTCTGCATCTGAGGCCCCTGCAGATCCTATAGGAATGTAGGGTCTTACCAAAGCTGCTGCCTTCCTCATTTTGTTTCCTTTTCTCCCTTCCAGGGTCCAGCAGGAGCCCGTGGTGCGCCAGGGATCCGAGGGATGAAAGGCCGCAGGGTAAGCACTCTCCATGAGCTTTCATCCCTCTCCTCTCCCAGACATTGGAAAAATAACCTGGTGGTTTAGTCTGGGGGTGTGAAGATGAGCAGAAGTTGGGCAGCACCTCCACAGACACTTTTTTGCTGCACATAAAATGCTGTGTGGTCCTTGAAACAAATCCTACCAGGGAAGTGGAGGCAGAGGATGTGTAAGGGAAGAGGGGTGCCCAGAGTAGAGGTCATCATGGAAGTGGTCCAGCCTGCCTTTTCCAACTACCTGCCATATCAAAACACAGTTTATGGATGCTTCTGGTGAGGATGGTGATGATTTTGTTGTCTGAAGGTTGGCGGGAAGGGTGCAGATAGAAAACCAGAAAAGGTACCTTCATTGTTATGGGAGAAAAGGTGCAGCTGAGATATGAAGTGTTGTGGTATAAGCAGAGGCAGATGAAGGAGGAAATGTTGTGTCATGACACAGAATTAAGAGACAAGGCTGACAGAAATAAAGCTGGGCTGTTCTACCCACATGCCCCCCTCCAGTCCCACAGGACTGACACCTCCCAGCAGGGCTCCACAGGGATGTGAGGAAAATGTGCTTTGCATTGCCACTACATCAAATTATAAACATGTCCTGTGCCTTTCTAAGGGTTTTTCCAGCCCTGATTTCATGTGTACATACCTCAACAGTACCACCCTGTAGGCACAGGTGAGTCCTCACCTTGCCTGGCAGGAGCAGCCCCCAGCCTGGCACCACAGGATGTGCTGTGAGTTCACATTTCCCTCAATAAAGAGCTCACAGACACTCAGAGTCAGTCCTTGTGTGGCTCTCCCTGCTCTGTTTGGGTGACAGCCGACAGGACAATGACCTCTAGACCTGCCAAAGCTGCTTGTTTTCCTGCCTGTGACATCCAGCCCCCGTCCCACTGAGCTCTTCAATCTTTCTTCTCCACTGGGATATTTATTGCAGGAGCATTCCTGCTTTGGATTGTTTTTCCTTGTCCAGCTGCTTTACAAAGTATTAATAGCAAGCATACATGAGTTCTGCTGAAGGCCCCAACAACAACATATTTTGCATTTCTCCCTCCAAGGATCTGTTTCATTTTTAAAGACATGTACTGGAGTAAACTATACATTTTACCTACTCTCACTTTCTGCTTTTCCTGCAACTTCTGCTTGGGGGATTCAGGACAGCAAAGGATTGTGTGTTTCCCTATGCCAGAGTGAATGCTCTCTTCAAATAGCTGGGATCAGCAAAAGAAAATGGAATAACTAACTAGGAAGCTTGGTAACCACGGAGTTATGTACCCTGGAACTGCTCTAAACTTTAAAATTATCTAGGAGGATGCCAGTAACATCCAAGCTTGGCAGGGTTCATCTTTTAACTTGTGACTGGGAAAAAGCTCCTGTTCCTCTGTGCTCCTTGGTGGAAAGGCCCATGGAGTTCAGTCCCCAGGTGCCCTTGCAAAGGGGCCCCTGGGGAGTGAGGTTCCTCTGAGCTGCACAGCAGGGATTAACTGGGCTGTCTGGGACATCCATGATCATGATGGATGAGAAACTGGAGGTGTTCCTTCATGGCAGGATCTGAATGCACGGTGGAAAATATCTCAAGGTAAAACCGCAGCACAGGGTTGAACAGGAAACACCTTCTGGCTGGATCCAGGGTGCAAATGTGCAGGCTCTAGGAGAGGTGGGTCCTCTGAGGGGATCAGGTACTTTTGCCAGTGCCTTCAATGTTTGCAGTGACAGAGAAGGAGTCCTGGAACTGCCTCTCCCAGCTGCCAGCCAGGGATCCATCCCATCTCTGCCACTGAGCTCCTTTCAGCAGGCGTGCACAGGAAACTGCAGTGTCTGGCTCTTGGGCTGTCTAAGATCCCCTCACATAAACCTTCTTCAGCTTCTTACATCATACTGGCCTCAAGTCCTCAGCCCACAAGGAGAGCTGGACTCAGCTCCCAGGAAAGGAGGTTGCCTGGGACATCAGGGACCTGCCTTTGGCTGTACCTGGGTCCAGAGAGAGGGTGTCAAACCTTCCAGAGAAATCCTGTGGAACATCAGCTGCCACCAGCACTGTCCATCCTCAGAATGGCACATTGTACAGCAGAGACCTTCAGCTTCAGGGTCTGGGTTTACATTTTCTCTCCAGATATTCAGTCCAGCAGATCCTGTGCCAGTCACTCCCTCTGGACATGCCTCCACAGAGGAAGCCAGACTCCAAAGTGCATCCCAGCCCTGCAGGAATGCAGCAGTGGCTGTATCCTGACAGGCTGCAGTGCCTGCAAAAAGTCACCTCAGGGTGTGCAGAGCATTGAGGTAGAAAGGAGACAGTGCCTGGGGAAAAGGGAGCTTTAAGGAATTGGTCTTGCCCTAAGGACACCAGTATTGGAGAGGGGTAAAGCTCTGCCTAAAGCTCTACCAGCAAGGACTGAGCCTCTGGATCTGCTGCTGGTGCTCCTGCTCTCAGCTCCCATTGCTGGGCTGTGCTGGAGATGTGGTGTTGTTGGAGCACTGCAGTGATGCAATCCATACAGAATTTGTGAGGCACAGAGATGTGCTTTCTGAGATCCCCTGCAGAAGGTATGAACTTTGCTGTGAAATCCTACAGTTTTCAGTGGATAGGATGCAGGGAAATCAGCATTGTAAGAACCAGCAGATCTTCTGCCTGGAGGATTTCTGGTTTGAATCTCTCTCATTCACATTTTCCTTCTCTTCATACACTCAGAAGATATTCCAGGCACATAGTATCCTATGTCTGCTTACTTGCTCCTGTGATTCTGGCTCTTGCTTTACTCAGGATGGGGAAATGATCCCCCAATTGTAATTTCAGACATTACCCTCTGTCTGTCCTAGCTTACAGAAGGGATGTAATTCAATTCTGAGTGGAAACATGAATGCAGCCCCTGCCAGATGTTTGTGGATTCCATGAGCACTGTTTGTGGATGCTTCATTAAAGTTATTCTGCTTTTGAAGGAAACGTAAATAGCAAATATGGTTTTGATTGTAAAGAACAATGGAGACTTTTTGGGGTCTGCATTTATGTTGTGATAGCTTTTATATTGTCAAGATACGTATATTTTAAAAAGAAAAGCTTTTAAAAAATTGTAACCTTCTTTTTAGTCCTGACAGAGCTATTGTTCCTTCACAAGACTTTGTTTATTCCACCAAACTGATACTGAACAATCTTCCTCAAATGTTATTTCCTTTCTCCTCTTCCCTAAGGAGAAGAAACTTGGACATGTGAGCCCAGGCTGATTTCCCTTCATCTGTACTCAGTGTAGCACTTGGATATGTGCTTAACATCCAGCTAGTGGCAGCTATGTACATGCTTAAACCTAATTATTTAACCATATCAAGGCTTAAATTTGGAGGCAGTTGGCCCAGCAACCCCCTCACCCTATGTCACTTAAATCCTAAAGCACATTTCTGCTAATCAGCTCCTCACAGCAGGAAAATCTGTGGTCTCCTAAAAATAACGTCATCAAAAAGACTGGGAATCTCTATGAAAGGCTGAATATCAACCAGAGCCATGATTTTTAAACTCACATTATAAAGCTGCACCTGAAATCCTGCTGTAAAGTGCCTTACCCTGCCCCATTCTCCTGGCCAAGGTGCCTGACAATATTTCTAGAATTTTATCCTCTCACTGCTGGGTTCTGGCTCAGGTGATACAGAGGAGCTTTTCAAATCCCAAAGCACATTTCTCTTTTCCACTGTGCCATTCATTCATCCAGCTCCTGCATCAGCTGCTGCCCAGGTGAAGCCTGCAAATCCAAGATAAGGGGAGCACACCTGCACTCCAGGGCCTTTGCTGCTCCATGCCAGAGGGAAGGAATTGCTGCCTCTGCCACACAGACCCAATGATTTCCAGCATCACCAACTGCAGGAATTTGTAAATGCCAGGGATTTGTAAAGTGGTGTTATCTAAGCAAACCCAAAAATATTTGCCTTTGCAAGCCCAGCTGAGTTATTGTTCATGGAGAAGTGGAGGGTATTGTTTTGCTTCCAGGGATCTTTCTAGTTGACTGAGAAAGCTTTAGAAGTGTTTGAGGAAAAGCTCATTCCAGATCCATGGCCAGGGATGTCTCCCTTTGGCTTCACTCAAGGCATCTGCTTGCTTTTTTGTCTGGCCAGACTGTGATAGCAAAATATCAATATTTGGATAACTGGGTAAGGAAGGAGATTTGGGTTTCTGGGACGGAGCTACTGACTGCTCCTTCATGCTGCTCTTCAGAGGCTGCTCATTGTCTGTGTCTGAGCTCTGAGCAGGTGTTGAGCAGGAGGAAATGCAGCACTGCTCTGCAGAAACACCTGGTTGAGTACATAGTCCTGCAGGAACATTGTCTGCTTTAGCAGCAGGATATATCCCTGTTGCCTCACCTGGGCTGGGGCTGAGCTCCCCATCCTTTGTGGGCTGATCACATCCAGCCACTGCCGTAACCCCTTGTTCAGTCTGGGGTTTCTGACAGCACTGCTGGGTGCAGCTCAGCACAGGGAAATGCTGTCCTGGCCTCCCCTGACCAGAGGGCTCTGAGGGTCCAAGGGGAGCCCAGGGGCTGTGCTCAGCCCTGCTTGCAAGGCCAAGCTGCCAGGTCTGCAGGGGGAAGGCACCTTGAGGCTCTTGGCTTTGGGATGCTCCCTGGAGAGCTGCCAGGACCTCACTCACTCATCTCTAACCAGCGTTGTCAGTAAAAGAGAGTTTTTAAACTTTAACTAATTGACTAAATGTAGCTTTTCCTGTCAGAGTGGATTAGGGGAAGCCTTTATCCCAGGTTTCAGCCCAGGAGGCTAGAGAGGATGAATCTTGCCACATGCATTTGAGAATAGAGGGTCACTTTCTCCTTCTTCAGGTCAGATGCCAATGAGATGTGTTGTGATGGGATTAGGCAGGAGACTGCTGTGAAATGAGCTTGCCCTGGCAGATCCAGCCATGCTGCTGACAGGGCTCTGCTGGAAGAGCTGAGGATACTGTAAACACTTGCCCAGCCAGCCAGCCCTGATGAGAGCCTCAGCCATCCCTGAGGGCACCCGACAGCCTCCACCTGGCTCAGAGCAGCCCCTGCACTGGCAAAGGGGCTGGACAGGCCAGGACAGGCTACAGAGGATGGCTCTGGAGGGGCCAGACTCATCCCAGTTTCCTTCCCAACACTAAACTGGATCATCCCTGTAATTTCCATGTCCCACTTGCTTCTGATCCCTCTTCCAGGGAGGAGGGAAGGAGCTGAGGCACCCTTGCGCTCTGCACATCCTTCCCCTGCTTCACCAGCAGGTCACCACATCATCCCAGAGAGTAAAGATGTAATTGCACAAAATATCCAAGTGGCTGCTCAAAGAAAAGGGGAACAGTGTGTTTTCCAGGGAGGATGAGCATTTCCTTGTTGAGGGTGCTTTCCCAGAGTGCCAACATCACAGCCTTGCTGACACCTCCCTTCCCAGTGCAGCTCTGGGTATTTCTGGGTGTCCCAGTCACCCTGGGCAGCCTCCAAGCCCTGCTCTCCCAACACCCCAAGTAACAGGGCTGTCTGACTCAAGCTGTCACTAGCCCTGCTTTTAAATTACTTTCTGGTCTTTGTCACTGTGCTTTGAGGTTTATAGGGACATGGATTAATGAAACTTTGCTGCTCTCTGATCTAAGGGCCAGCATGAGCACTCGGGGTGTTGGGCTGGTGAGAGGTGCTGTGACATTTGTGCAGCACAGCCCCAGCTGTGGAACTCCCCTTTGGTTGTGGGGGTCCCATCTGGGGCACAGCCCTCTGTCTGTCTGTCTGTCTGTCTGTCCTGGAGGCCAGGCTGAGCATTCTTCAGAGCTGTGCCATACTGGCAGTGCAATACAGGGTCTTGGTTATTCAGTCTCTGCTCCTCTGAGCAGCGCAGGGCTTTGCCAAGCTCAGTAGGAGTTTTTGCATTATTTTATATTGACAATGTTTGTCTGCTGTAATAATTTGGCTGGGGTTCCTATACATTTCTGCTGTACACTGCCTTTCTTTGTGAGTCTCTCTCTTTGCCTGTCATCCTGGAGTTGCTTTTCTAACACACTGGCTCCCTAGCCCTGTTATTACTTTTGGCACTGGGTTTGCATCCCGATTAAGCACATTGGCTCCTGTTTTCCCTTTCTGCATTGGCCAGCTCTCAGAATTCCTCTTACCACTATATTCTAGCACCGCTCTGTGTTTTTATTTATTATTTATATTGCAGTAGTGCCTAAGAGTCCTGACTGAGCTCATGTACTGATTGGGAAAATGACGTCTGTTAATAGGATCTCTTCATATGCTCTTTTTTAACCCTTTTATTTTCTTTCACTGTGGCTCTTTATTCTCTGTCAGTGTGACACACTGATCTCTGGGGGTCAAATGGTGCAGAGGGTTGTGTGTTCAGCTTTGCTGAAATCAGCTTGAAATCCCTTTTAAAGTCCCTTTTAACCCAAACCATTTTCTCTGTAATTCTCTGATCATATCCTTATCCTCTTCCCAGGGCTCTCCTCACTTGGAACCCTCTAAAAGAACAGAGATGCCCGAGCTGTACCATGAAGTGTTTAATGTTAGCTACTCACACCTGCTCATTTTCAGCAGGGTGTGTGTCCCACACACCTCCCCAGGTCCTTGTGCACTCTCACACACCCAGGAGCAGATGCTGGGCATGGCACCAGACCCTCCCCAACTCCATGTGCACGAGCACCTGCCTGGTCCTTAACAGCAGCCACATCTTTAAATATCAAATAGCTGTAGCTGAGGGCTTGGAGTTCAGCTGCCAGCAAATGTACTTTCCTCTTTTGGAGGAATTTGGGGCCCAAGATGATGTGAAGGTACTGTAGAGTGGGGGTTGTGCACCTCTGTAGCACCACTGTGACCATGTGGTGTGGCAAGGGTTAAGGGCAAAGGTGCTGGAAAAGCAAAGTTTCTAGGATGGAAAAGGTTTGATGTCAATAAGACTGGAACTGTAAGTTTGTCTGTGCTTTGCAAAACTGTTTCATGTAACTATTGTCTGAAAATAAGGCTGTTCCTGGCCTGCTTTTCTCCTCTGGCTTGAGTTAGTGGTTGGTAGTTGGTTTAACAGGAATAAAAAGTGCTGTGTGCTGGTAATGGTGAGAAATGAAGCAAGAAAACACAGAAAGAATCTTTTTAGTCCTGTGCTCAACCCAAGCAGGTATGAGTTGGCTTAGCCAGGATTGATCTCATGGACTGTCCTGGTGGCCAAGGCTAAAGTGACAGCTGGATTTTCCAGTGAGCCATATCCTCTGAATTTTTATTTTTGCCTCTCTTTTGCCTCCTTCTAGGGTGCCAGAGGGCCTGATGGACCTGTAGGTGAGCCAGGGTCACGAGGTGCCAAGGTGAGTGCCAAGGCTGCTCTCAGCTGTGTTGTGAAATGCTCTGGGCAGGATCAAGGTCACGTCCTCCTCCAGGGAGAGGGATGTTCAATTGCTCCATGAGGATCAACCAGCAGGGATGAATCTGTCTTGCAGCCAGAGTAAAATCTATCCAGCATTGCCATCAGAGCCCTTGCCCACACTCCCAGCTGGTTGGGCTGTTCCTTGGGGCACAATCCCAGGTCTTTGGCCTCTCAAAAGCTGCAGGGATCTGGAAGGGAAATTTGATGCAGAAAAATACAAGAGCAGATGGGCTGGGGCAGAGGAGCATCACCAACAGCTTGTGCTCCTGCTGACAGGTCTTTGTCTTTGCCTTTTTGTGTTGCAGGGCCGGCCAGGGGAGCCAGGCAGGGTGGGCCCAGATGGGCTGCAGGTATGTGAGAGCCAGAGCTGCCACTCCTGGGGTCACCCACATGTCCTCAGAGCCCTGCAGGCCAAAGCACCTCAGGTGTGTCAGCACATCCACAGCTGATAATTGCTGTAACTGTGTGTTCACAGGGCAAGATGGGGGAGACTGGGGAGACTGGAGCACGCGGCTTCCCAGTAAGTGTCCATCCCTTCTACTTCCTTTCATTACCTCAAGTCCTTAAGTTTGGAGTCCCGGTCCAGGAGGAAGAATGTGGACCCTATGTCACACTTACAGGGCCACCTCTGCCCTCCTGTCACTGGAGCATTTTTGAGGTGCACATTTCTGCCAGGAGACGTGAAGGATCGCTGCTGGGTTGGAGTTGACCCTGGTGTTTTTAATTTTTCTAGGGTATCCAAGGACCTTCTGGACCTCCAGGAGCAAAAGGGGCTCCAGGCGACCCGGCAAGTGTCTTGTCACTCACTTTCCATCTGTCTTTCCTTGCACACAGACACTTCATTTCTTTCTCTGTCTGTCTCTTCCCCACCACTTATCCCATTCCCAGCTTCTCTGTCCTTGCCAACTCCAGCGTAGTCAGAGATGTGAAAGACTTGGCTAGAGTCCTAGGAGCCATAAGGAAAGACAAGGTCAGACCCCTGGAAAGCAAAAGGGAGCCATGGATCTACCAGGGAGAGTGTAGGATACAGCCTGGGGTGGGTTTTGGAAGGGAATGTAGAAAAGTAGGGCAAGGTTGGGTCTGGGACAGGGTCAGATGTAACAGGAGGAGTTGTAGAGTAGGTGGAGTTGAAGGGGGAGCAGGAGGGAAGTTCTGATGGTGTCAGAACTGAGCCCACATTTGGAAGAGTCACTGGGGAAAGACTGACCTCAAGGAGGGCCAGCAGTGCTGGACTGTGCAGGGAGAGGTAAACCAGACACTTTCAGATTACCCACTGCAGTTGGTTTAGATGGGAGCCAGGAAGGGGAAGGGTCTCCTGAGCTCTTTGCCTGTTAAGGTGCCCCAGCACACCCACTGCTGGCCTCTCCATCCCACAGATCTCACACAGTGAGAGCTCCTCTGAGCTGTGGGAGGGAACTGGTGCTTTATCTTACAGACCATGGAAGTGATGGCCTTCAGAAATGAAAACAGTTGTATGAAAAGAGCCTTGTGTCTCTATTTTGCAGGGTCCCCAAGGACCACAGGGGCCACCCGGGCCTTTAGGAGAAATGGGGCATAAGGTAGGTGTGACTTTAGTTCCTGTTTGTTTTCCCCTTCCATCAGGAGTGGCAGGACTGAGGGAGGAGTAGACGTGCAGGGGAACATCCCTCCACACCTTGCAGTGTGGAAGGAGCAGGAAGGATTTCCCTGTAGTCTGAAAGTCAGCTTCCAAAACAAACAGTAAAAATCAGAAATTTGAGCACCCTTTTCATCACAGGACACAGACACCCAGCTGGTGGAAATGCAGACCAATCTTCTCAACAGAAGATTGATTACAAAGGCAACCATGCCAGGGACCAACTTTTTACACCAGGGTGCAGGGTCAGGGACCCAACACCAGCACAATTCAGACTGAGTGCTGGTGTTTCCCTCTCCCTGGTGCAGTTGCTGACACGACACAGGTTTGCCAGCCCGCCCAGAAGGCCATGGCAGCCCCAGCAGAGGCTGCTGCAGCCAGTGCAGGCAGCTCAGAGACGCCTTTGCTGCTGACAGTGCTGCTGGGCTGTGGTTGCCATGAAGCAGTGGCACAAACACACCAAAACCGAGCAGCAGCTGCCAAACTGTGCCCCAGTGGAGTGCAGGGGATGCCTCCATGGTTTCTCCCAACTCCTTTGCATTTTTGGCCTTATTTCACTGCTCTTAAAATAATGTAGCCTTGGCTCTTTCTATCACGTGTGCCCCTTGCACAGATCCTGTCTGTAGGTCCTGAGCTGTAACACAGACATGAAGGTGGCTTTGAATGCAGTCTATGCAAAGTGTGTGAGTCATGAAAGTTTCCATTCTCATGGCTGCTGGACTGGATGGAGCGAGCTCTCAGCATGGTAAACCACACTGGAGAGCTGGAAAGCTGCTACTGAGCCACTCTGGATGCTGCCAACCAAGAAAGTACAGACCTTCATTCAAATCTGTAACTCCTCCAGGAGCCTTTCTCTGCACTGGCACCTCTGGAGAAACCAAAGCAGGATTTTTGCTTTCATTGGAGCTTGAATTTTCTCATTGCGTGACACGACCGTTTGTTCACAAACCCAACACACACCCTGCTCCCTCCTCTGCTTGAATCCAGTTCAGCAAGCCAGGAACTGGCTTTATTCCCTGGGTAGCTCCCTTGACTATGTGCTCTTTTTTTCCTTTATTCCCAACTGTAAAGAGAAGGGAGATTGTTGTCTGGAATGCAAATATCATAAGTAAATAAACCACTCAAATCCTTTAAAGAGAAGCTTTACTGTCCCATCTTTGGGCTTGTTTCACAGACTCTCATTCCCCACGCTTCCCAGAGGTAGGAGCAAATGTACAAAGATTAAAGCTCCCAACAGATCTTGATACTAAAGCTAGTGAATGACTGTGACCCCTCTATCAGGGGCTGCACATGGAGCCAGGCTGAGTGAGAACAGTTTGCAAGGTCATTCTCACATCTTCCATCTTTCTATTGGAATTCCTGTCTTTTTCCAGGTCAAGCACTCATTTTTGGCTCTTTGAGGGATGCCAAACCCCTCTACCAGAGTCTGTGCTCACACAAGAGTGAGAAACTCTCTCAGCCAGTCCAGCCTGGCCAGATTTCTGGTCTGAACCCAGGCATTGGCCTTTGGATATTTGCTGGCCCTGTACAGCCAGACACAGCTGGCTGATGGATGTCAAGGCTAATCTGGCCAAATTTTGTGCTGGAGGGCTCAGTGTCACCTTGCAGCCCCCAGTTCCCTGTAGCTGGCAGCACCATCATGCCCCTGCCTCTGGGAATGGGGGGCAAAGGCTCAGCAGAAAGATAGCTCAGCTCATCATCAGGAGGAGCCTGTTGGTGCAGAGGATGTGCTCACACCAGTGGGAATGGAGAAATGGGGCTGCAGGGAGCAAGAGCAGGAGCACAGCCAAATATTTGTTACCCACTGTGCCAGCCCAGCCTGCTGGGCCCTTGCAAAGAGCTTCCAAGTCTAATTCTGGGCCTTTTCCCTTCCATCCCAGCTGGTTCCAGTGCTGCTGCCTGGTGGGGTTTCTAACCTTAGAAAGCAGAGGGATTGGAAGGAGGCAGGGAAAGGTGCTTGGCAGAGGAGGCTGGGGAGAGGGGAGGTGTGAGAGCTGATCAGAGCCCTCCCAGAATCCAGGCACGAGGGGCCCCTTTGATGCTGTGGACCCCGAGCCAGCTCCAGGGAGGTAATTGCATTGCAACCAGGGCTTGGCTGTCCCAGGAGAACTCTGCTAAAGGAGTTATGTCTTTGATCTTGCTTTCTGCCTCATTACAATGGGGTTTTTCATTATTCTGTTGGGTTTGTTTTTTTTTTCCCAGGGACCGCCAGGCTCAATGGGACAACCTGGTCTTGCAGGTGAACCTGGCATGAAGGTAAGAAAAGCCCTGAGTGCAATTTCTCTGTCAGGTTAGGGAGATAAATGGCAACTTGTGTTGCTGAAGGACAGAGTGAGATTGCAGATTTACCCTCCAGCAGCCAAAGCACATAGTGCATTCAATAAAAGATAAAGTTTAAAAACCCTAAAACTGGCTTAATTCTAGCCCTTTTTACAAATTCCTGAGGCCCATCCCAAGGGAGAGGCTGTCAGTGCTGGGGAGAAGCCTCATCCCAGGGATCTTGTGCTTCAAGAGCTGCAAAAGGCCTTGGAAATGAAGCCCAACTCTTTGCAGATCCAAAATCTCAATGGAGAGAGGGGTCCTTGAGACTCAGAGATCCAGGCAGCTTCTAATTTAAAACCAGAAGAGTCTTAGGAAGGTCTCAGACTTAAAAATACCCTCAGACAAGGTCCTGCCGCAGTTTCCAAGCCTCAGCTCTCTGGGGACTGAACTCCTCTGATGGTTAAGGGGGAAGGGTGCTCTGCTCCAGACCATGAATGCACCTTCTTGTCCACATAAAAGCCATCTCTTTATTTGAGTAAAATCCCAATGCTGAGCAGCTCAGAGGGGGCTTTATTTAATCCTAACCCCCTTGGTCTGAAGATTTGCTCTTGTGAGCAGAGCTTTTGAACGAATTCTATGTGGGGATTAAATGCAATTTCCTCTATGCTGCTCTTCACTCCCACCCCCCACCCCATCCTTTGCCATGTTTTTCTTGGCAACTCTTCTGACACTTCACAGGAGCTACCGTGTCTTTGGCATCCTGATAGTGCATGAGTGTTTCAGCTCCAGTGCTCCTGGCTGGCCTTCCTTGGAGCAGGACATGATGATTTGCACAGACACCCCTTCACCTGCTGGCCTTGCTGGGAAGCTGTGGAGTGACAGCTCCATCCTGCTCCTTCTCCAAGCTGGAAGGAGCTGGACCAAGCCTGGTCTGTGCAGAGCAGTTTGCTGTGGAATGTTTATGGATATCTCAAACCTTTTTCCTTTCAATGCTCTGCATTTCCTGAGCTCTCTTCCATGCAAAGCAGATCAATGGCTGGGCACACATGGAACAGAGCTGCCCTATGGCCACCCTACCCCCAGTGCCACATTGGCAAGATCCATTTGTTTGCCAGCTCCACCACCTTCTGTTCACTCATTTAACTGCTGTCAAAGATTCAGGTTCTTCTGGAACTGGGGCTAAAAGAGCTGTTGAGGGTTTTTCTCCCTCACTCTGGTCATGTCCGCCACCACACCACATTGGACCCAGCCTGCTGCTTGTCTGTGACCATGCCAGAGAATGCCTTCTGGATGTGCAGATTCAGGCAGCTCAGCCCCCTCTGTGACCCCTGTCCTGCCAAGCATCATTGCAGCAGAGCCTGTGAGATGTGTCCTTCTTTGCTGTCCCTAGACACTGCCCCTGTGCTGGGCCTTTGAACCCCCTTTGACAACTCAGCTGAAGGCGTTTGTGTGGGAGAAGGAAAGAAAGTCAAAATTAGGAATTCAGTGGGAAGTACTTCATGCTCCCTTGCTGTCAGTAAACAGCTTGTCTCCCTGTGCTTCCTTCCTTTTAGGGTGACCCTGGCCAGTTAGGAATCCCTGGAGAGCAAGGTCTCGTTGGCCAAAGAGTGAGTATGGCCATCTTCTGATGGAGCTTCTGTGCCTCATCAGCTCCCCCGGGGTTCCTGTCCTTGCTGTCCCTCAGCCTGGACAGGCTGACCCTGTTCTCTGCATCCCGTAACCCTCCCAGCCCCTGTTCCTCCTGCAGCCTTCCCCACAGAGCCCACCAGCCTCTCTGAGCCTCTCAGATGCCACTGTGACACCGAGTGTGAAAGGGGCAGTGTGGGGACAGATGTGGGAACAGACCCCTCCTGTTTGCCAGAGGCTGTGTCCGTGCAGGGCCGGGCAGGCTGGAGCAGAAGGCAGCTTTAACAGGGAACACTGCAGCACTGTGCCGGCGTGGGAGGGGGGATGAATGCATGGATTGAGGCTGGCAGAGGCTGTGTCCCTGCCCAGCACTGAGGTCAGTTGTTGGAGCAGCGTGAGGAAGCCCCAGGTTAAATGAACTCAGAGAGAGCTCCCTTTCCCACAGGGAAGGAGGGCTTCCTGCAGGCCAGCAGAGGGTCTGTGGAGGAGAAACTGTGGCTCAGAACAGAGCAAGAGGCTGAAGTGCTGCTCTTGCTCCAGGAAGAGCTTGTTCAGCATTAGGGTATGAGATAGGACACGTGTTAGAGTGCAGGGCTGGGCTCCCACCACTGCAGCCTGGCTGCTGCTGTGAGCCAGCTGCAGAAAGCTCAGGGAAAAGCTCCTTCAGGCACAGCCTCACGGTGTTTGCTTCTGTCCACAGGGAGAACCTGGGCTGGAAGGGGACAGCGGGCAGCTCGGGCCAGATGGGATCAAGGTAAACCTCACTGCCAAGGAGCTCCAGCTCCAACACTCGTCTCTGTGCACTCAGCTCCCTGGGATTCCCAGAGCCAGGATGAGGCCAAGGGCATTATTGGGTCCTGTGTGGAATAAGCCTCTGCTCTGCAATCTCTAAGGACTTTTTTCTGCAAGCACGCATAACAAACCCCTCCTGTTCCACTCCTCTACCCACGTTTTCTGGCATCTGATCAGATCTCCAAAAAGGTCAAGTTCTTCAAAATCTGGTTTCCAACAATTTGTCTGTTTTATTTGAGTCTTCGCAGATCAAATTTCCAACTAATCAGGAATTCTTGGGCCTGGCAAGGGAAATCAAGAATTGTCCATCACTCTCCCCTGCACCACAGACCAGAACAATGTTAGAGAGAAAAGAAACCAGATCCCCTTCCCTTGGCAGAGCCCCAGGATCTCACTCAGGGTTCACTGTGTATCTCACTGCTGTGAGTTTGCTACCTTGCCTTTGGAACAGGGCTCTGATTCCTGTCCCTGCACAGCCAGCCTTTCCAAACAGGCCAACAATTTTGTTCCATGGAAAGAAAGAGCAGCCCATCCCACAACAATGCAGTTTATTGCTTCTTTCTAGTTAAACTATTTGCCATGTGTCTCTACTTCTGCTTATCTCTCAATGTTGGACCAAAAATCTCTTCCTTAAGGACAATCAAGGCTTCTGTATTCTCTTGCACTGCTGGCTGTGCCCAGGAGCTCTTGAACCAAACCAGCTCTTTCCACCCCAAATGTGTCTCTGGACACTTAACCAGATGTGTCTGTGCTCTTTAACCAGATGAGATCTTGTTGAGCTCTCCCAACACAGGTGCAAGAGGAAAATGGTTCAGTTCAAGGCTGCTTGGCTGCACATGTTGCTCTCAGTACAAAACTGGCCTTTATCACTGTCTTCATATAATTTTAAGTGGTAGTACTGAATAATACAAAATATTTACAATGTTTTATTTATCTTGATAAAAGAAAGGCAGCTATAAAATTACTTCTTATACTTCTATGATTGTATTTCTGGTCTGTGTTCCAGTTGGTTGTTCTTGCCAAATACTGAAATCTTATTGTCTTCCAGATTTTTTCATAAATTTATGACTGATTTCACCAGGGAAGATTTAAGTGGATATTGGGAAAAATTTCTTCGCTGAAAGAGTAGCCAGGCGTTAGAACAGGAAGTGGTGGAGTCACTGTCCCTAGAAGTGGCACTTGGGGACATGGTTTAGTGATGGGATTGTCAGTGCTGGGTTGAAATTTGGATTCATTTGTCTTCAATGTCTTTTCCAACCCAAATGATTCTTTGATTCTATGATTCTGTAATTGTCAGAGCAGTGATTTGACAGGATACCCACTGCTCAGGCCTTTACAGGGCACAGTGACACAGTTTCACAGAGTGTTTATTGGAGCCCTGGGCTGATTTCTGTTTGGCAGCAGGAGCCAAGCAGCTGCTCCAGACAAACCCATCCTATTAAAAGTCTTTCAGCATCTCAAGCTCAGGGCTTCTGGATGAGGCAAGGGAGACTTTCAAATCTTGTCTGCCTGCTTCATTCACGTGGGAGGTTCAAGCCTTATTGCAGGAGAAGCAAAGGGGTTCAAGTTACTCTGTGTAATGGGGGAGTTCTTTCTCCTTCAGCCAAGAGATTGTAAAGAAAAGTAACCTGGGTTTGCTCCCTTTTTTTTTTTAATGTCAAGTGTATTATGACTCATCCTCATTCATCCTTTTTCTTGCAGGCTCTCTTCCTCTCAGACTCCTGAAATATTCATTATGTGGTGGGGTTTTCCCTTGCAGGAGCTTTGTAGTGTGTAGTGTGGGTATGAAAACCTCCCACCCTCCTCTCTTCCACAGGGAGACAAAGGAGATCAAGGCCTGGAAGGAGAGAAAGGAGAAAAAGGCAGTGAAGGACTGAAGGGAAAAGAAGGACCTCCAGGATATCCCGGCATCCCAGGTGTCCGAGTGAGTCTGTGAAACCAGCCCTGGGTGACCCTGGGCTCCCTGTAGGGATGAGTTTGTGAACCAGGAGGGCAGGAGGTCACCTGAGATGTAGCTTGTCGTAAACATTATGGTAAAGTGTGTTGTTCTCATGAAAAACTATGTCCAGGAGATGGCTTGGGCTTCCAGCTGGGATTCACACTTGGGAATGTGGATCTGATCTGCCACAGGCTTTGAGAAATGGTGCCTCCCTCCCACACATCTGTGGATGGACCCCACAGAGTGTTAGAGGAGGGGGCCCAGGGGACTGAGAGGGGATGATTTTTCCCTGGTTGCCACAGCTGGCTTGGGCCTTGAGCTTGGAACTGGCCACCTTGTGCCTTCTCTGATGGTTACTTGCTTGCTTCTGGTCTTCCCTTCTAAGATTTCCCCATTAGATATAGAAAACAACTCAAAGGAATCAGCAGGATATGACTCCTGAATCCTCAATGAATATCCTGGGCATGTCTGGTTCACTTGGAGGTCTGATCCTGGTGCTGTAGGAAGAAAAAGTTTGATTCTGGCTCTGAGATGAGAGGAAGCAGGGCAGTGTCAGGTGGAAGAAGGGTCTGCACAGTGCCCCAGCGGGCTGCTCTGCAAGTCAGGCCTTTCTGCTTGAAATGTGGAGTTTGTCAGGTTGTTGACATGATTTATTCATTGTGGTTGTTGTCTTGGATCAGAGTTATCAGCAGCAAGGGCTTGCAAGGCTCACTGAGCAGAGGGGTAGCCCAGCCCAGGGGGATGCACTGCTCCCCTGTGGCATGTGCCTGACCCCTCATGCAGCTGGGGAACACACCAGCCCCAGCCCCACACATCTGTGGAGAAGGAAAAAGAAGCCCAAGTTTCAAGGCAGCTCTGAAAGCCCAGCCCAGGCTGGGTGGGAAGCAGGTACTGCTGAGCCCTGGTGAAACGTTGATTTTCCTTTTTGTGGTGTTGAGGCTGGCTAAAAGGAGGGCAGGGAGAAGGGTGTGAGGGGATGGAAGCAGCAAAAAGAGGTGGATTTGTGTTATTTTTGGGCTGAGGTTGGGATTTGAGCACTGACTCGACTGGAAAGTGGAAACATTGGCTTAATACTAGTGCAGCACCATAAATGTGCAGAATAAGCCTGTAGTCCTGCCCCAAATAAGGCCACCCTTGGCCACAGGCCCCTGTACCCAACAGGGAGCCCTTTCAGGACTGGGATCATACCACAGGCAAGGGTGGTCCCCAGCACCCCAGCCCCATCCCAGCTGCAGGCTGGCACAGCTGGACAGTCACCCTCCATGTGCTCTGCTTCTGGCTGGTCCACGTGTTTATATTGTGTATGTTTTAAGAACCAATAAAAATACTAAAATCATGCAAAAGCCATATTAAGTTATAAAGTATAAAATACAGATTCTTTCAGACTCTGTCCCTGCTGTTTGCCAGCATGTCCCTGGGAACATGATGCTGTTTTCTGTTTAAGTTAAAAAAAAAAAAAAGAAAAAAAAGGAGTCAATAGAGCCAAGATTCCTGCTCATAATCACTCCCTTTTTGGTTTTTTTTTTTACTGTAGAGTGCTATATTTCCATCTACTATTTTAATATACTTCTTTGTATTTCCTTATGCCTAAACTCAGGCAGACTTTCAGACCTGTAAAGCCTCCAGATAGTGCTGCCTCCCCTGCCAGACACTGTTACCTAATCCACAGGCTGCTGTTCCTGTGCCCACTGAGGTCATTTAAGTATGGAAGTCCTCTGACAGAAGCACAAATAACTTTCCTCTTTCCATTACTGAGAATTTCATTCTACATTCCCATGGACAGCACAAATATCAGTGGGATTTTCCCTAGATTTCTGTCAAGATAGGATTTTAAGCTCAGAGGTGCAAACTGCAGAGATAACTGCAGGCCCCCCCTTTTCAGCTGAGGGTTAAAAGCTGAATATCCAGTCAAGCCATCCTCTGGAGGACATGCTGCAAAAACCACCACAAACTGCATGATGCACAGAAGTCTTTAAGGCTGCTGGACTAAGATAACAAAAAATCCTCTCATGGGGAAGTCCTGAAGGTTGTTCAGCCAAGGACAGACATCAAAGTGACAAACTCCTGTCCAGGATTTGTATGGTGGCACAGAAACTGGTTGGGGAAGGGGCTGGAGGTGCTTGGATTGCAGGGAGTTGGGTTTGGGTGCTGCAGGTGCTGAGGGATTCCACACCAGCCTGTTGTGAATGGCTTCAATACCTCTGATGTGACAGTATATCTGTCCAATAATCAGTTTAGATGGTTTTAAGAGCTTCATCTTTGGCTGTTGCATCTCCATTTGGCCTCTCCTGGCATGACACTTCCAAGTCCTCACATTCCTGCCTGGATCCAGTGATGTTTTCCTGGGCTTTTCCTCAGCTCCAGTATTTGTTGGGATGTCCTGCTCAGCTACAAAGGGGACAGGGAAGATGTTGATGCTTCTGTGCCCTTCGCAGGGGAGATGCACACACAAGGATCTGTGCAGGTGCCAACAAACTGAGCTCAGTTTGGGGGTGTGAAGCTCATCTTCTGCTTCTGGAAGTTAGTTTGAGGAAGCTGATGCCCATCTGCAGTTGTGGACACAGATAAGGTTCTCCTAAACCTTGGCTTCTGCCTGTGATACTCCAGAGGGAGCATCCACAGAGATATGCCCTCCATGGACAGCAACAACCTCTGGAAAAACCCTTTTCATCACAAAGCAGCCACACCCTGTCTTGAAGGTTTGTCCTTAATGCCAAGGAAATGTTTAGTCTTAATCTTTATTTTGCTTATGTCTACAGGAATGTGACACTTCACTATCAAGTGTCCCTGTGACAGATGTAGGAAATGAGGTGCCAGATTGCTCTGAAATGTTCTGACTTCACTGCTGGTACATTTTCAGCTCGTTTTGTATATCCTGGCCTGGAGCAGAGGCTGGTGCTGGCAGAGCAGGTATAGGAGCTGGGGAATTTGGCACAACCAGCTCACACCTAACGTGGCAGCAGGCCAGAATGAAAGATGGTAGGAGATTAGAGGCTCTGCAGTCCTGGAGCTCCCTGGAGATGGCAGATGAAGGGATGTACCCCAGAGCAACTTTGAAAGCCAGAGGAAGCACTGAGGTGCCATTTTGGGTCTTGCAGAAGAGAGACACTCTGGATTTCCTGAGCAAGGCTTCATTTTCCAGAGAGTCATCCTGATGCTGAGAGCACATGACTGCCTGAGCACAACCAAACTTCCCTCCGTGCTTAGGAAACGTTTTTCAGAGATCTTTAGCTTTAACTTGGCTCAGCCATTTCCAGCATTAACATACCAGAAAACCGATTTCCACTGTGGTTTTGAATCCCAAACAGAAAGCAGCAGGGAGGCCCCAGTCAAATCTCCAGGGGTAGTTTGTACGTGTTTCAACGCCAGTGGATTTCAGCAAACAAACCTGGCAGCTGAGATGGTCCATGAGCTTCACAGCTGTGGCTGGCAGGGCTTAAGGCAGCTGGAGCTGAGATAAATGAGTATCCTCTATCTGTTGGTCACTTTGTCCAAGTTCACACTGCTCCAGTTCCTGCTCAGTGGAGGAATGGGCCAGTCATCCCCCTGGCCATAAGAGAGAAATCCGAGCACCAGTGCAAGATCCAGTTGGAATTTCCAGAGGTGTGTGCCTTTCCTGAGCTGCTTGCCTACATATTATCTCCTCCCAGTGGTTTCTGTCTTCTAACACAAACTCGTTGCCTTCACTTGACCTCGACTCCCTTCTGAACATGGCCATTTGCCCTCTGGTTTGAACAACAAAAGGCTGAAAATCCCTTCCCCTTGCAGAGCACCAGGGACTGTTTGGGCATCTGCATTCAGGGACACTGGCTGGAAACCCAAACTTCTTTTTGGGCAAGGCAGAACAAGGATACTCTCCTCAGTGTGTGGGGACATTGGAAGCACAACAGCTTGGTGAATTCTGGCAATGCATCCATCAGCAGTGCAAGTGTCATGGTGTGTTTTGCCAAAATAAAAAGATAATTTATCTGCTCATCTGTAAGGCTGTGAGAGAATAGTGCCACAGAGCCTGAAACACCCAGAGATCATCCCTGGAGGGTGACCTGCATTCACAAAGGACCTGACTGCCCATCAGAGCTGCTCATTGCATCAGAGAGTGGTGAAAGCCAGAGGCTGAAGTCACCGGTGTGCCACCAACAACCTGGCCACAGGAGGGTGGGCCCTGAGAGCAATCTCTTCCCCCAAAATGTGCTTCCCTCTGCTGCTTCTCCTCTGCAGTGATAGAAAATGTGGCATCCCAGCCCTTCCCTGGGAGGATGACAGATCCAGCAGTGGTGGAGGAAGGCCCAGGCCAGTTGGAGGAGGGAGGTGATGGGTTTCCAGCTGCACTCTGTGCCTCTGCACTGTGGTTTTTGTAATGTGCTGGTTGCCATACACGGCAGACATCTGATAGCAAGGGGTTTACAGTTCCAGGAAAGCAATTGGAGAGCCTGGAAGTACTGAAATACAACATGCTCTGAGACAAGAAATTCCCTCATTGTTCAGCAAAACTGGGAGTTGAGTTCTTTCCACTTCAATTTTAACCTGAAATCCTATCTGCAGTGTCATTCGAGCCATGTCAGGACTCAGAAAGCTTTGAGCCAGACACTTCAATGGTCTAAATTGCCATAAACAATTACATCAGAGAAGATCTTGCTGCATTTGCCGGCCCTGCTGTGGCATGCAGATGTGCACTATCAGCCCAGAAGAGCTTGAAGGGCTGTAAATCCTTTTGCTCTAGTGCAACAAGATCCAAAGTCCTTTCATTTACTCTTCAGGAGGGTAGAGTGAAAGAGCTGGGCTGGGCTGGAGAGCTGAGAAGGTTTTTTGAGGGAACTCACAGAATCAAGCCCTCTCCAGCCCAGTACAGAGCATGGAGTGAACTCGTGGCTCTTGGCTCTGGTGCTGTGGTCGCTCCCCAGAGCAGCAGCAACCCCATACACAGCTCTGGATGGTGTCCTGAGGATCTTTCCCATCGCATTTTTGTCCCTCTCTCATCTACAGGCCGCAATCCTGGAGTGGAAGGAGGACTTGCTGGCCAGGATGGACCTTCTGCTCTGAGCTAGCAGAGCTGCTCCAGCAATGCCATGCTGAGATGGGGCTACTCTCTGGGATCTGCAGTGCCAGGGCAGAGCAGGAGCTTCTTCTCATCTGACACATTGCCCTTGTACAATGTTGTCCAAACATCACTTACAGCAGAATTTGTCCCAGAGCAGTTTTTCCTCTTTGTTCTTTTCTGTTTCCTGCCACTGAAAACACGATTCAAAGGTTTTCTGCAACAAAGCGCCTCGCTCTGCTGTCGCTGAATCCAGCCATTCTCTGCATACACATGAGCTCAGCCACAGCTGGCAGCACCACATCCATGGCATTCAGCTCCCTGAAAACACTGAGGTTGCCGAAGGACAATCCTGGAGTCACCACTGGTTTTAATCTCTGCTCTCCATGCAGAAATTTATGAGGTTTTTTTGATAATGTACTGAGCTGCTGTTTCCTGGAGAAGCTGGGGTTTGTGCTCTGGACCTTGGGATGTCTGTGGAATAATTACTTGAAAGAAATTTCTTAAACTCCCCCAGCTAGAGGGTGTGGGGTTACCCTCTGAGTGAGCAGAGGAAGGAAAGGAGAACACCAGGGGAGGGGCAATGTGTCAGTGGTACCAGTGAGATCCTCACGCCCTTAATCTCAGAAAATGAGTGGTATTACTCCAAATCCTGCCCTTGAATAATGTGTTAGGAGTAGATGCACAAGATAGTAAAGTGGTTTGCCCAGGGTCTTGCAGGAGGTCAACTGGTGGCAGAGGGGGCCCAGGAGATCACAACAGGCTATGTCCCTGCCCTACAAGCTGTTTTTTTCTGCTGCTACATCAGCAGGGCCATTTCCTATACTGGAGCCCAGTCTCCAGAGCTGAAGGTGTTTGCACTTGGCCACGGTGTGTCCTTGAGCTACAGCCCTGGAGTATCATCACTCCTGCAGACCAACACCCAGGAAAGCCATGAGCAGGTATTTGTCCTGCATCAAAAATCAAAGCTGAATAAAGCTGTTCAGAAATGCAGTCAAATATGCTGAAAGGCTCTGCTTTGAAGAGTATGAGACTAAGAGTCAGGGCCACCCCTCTCTGTGGAACTGCATGCCTGGGTCTCTCTGCTTCCCCTTCTAGAACTAACGTGATCCTCCCTGAACACCTCTGCCCACAGCTGCAATCAGCTTCTCCTCTTGCTTTGATAATCAGTGCTGCTGGCCCAGGGTCCATCAGCCTTTTCTGAACATCCTCTAATGGAGAGGTGCATGCTGGATTTTGTTGTTTGGGTGATACTGTTCTGTGGGGCTTTTCCTCCCTTTTTTGCTATTCTGCTCTCTGTGCCTCAGTCCACCAAATCCCTTGAAGCCTTTGGAGTGGACCAGGGCTGTCTGTGAACCCTGTGCACCCTACAGGGAATCTCAGAGCTTTCCCAATCCCAAGGAACTGCTGCTTGCAGTGACTGAGGCTGCTCTCCAGCAGCTGAGGGGCCGTTTGGCCCTCGCAGGCTCTGCTGCTGGGGAAGGCAGGCTGATCCCAGCTGGTCTTCGTTTAGAGTTAATAGGAGTCAAAATGAGCCAGAATTTGAAATAAATCCCATTGACTTGGCTCGGTTTCTTTCCTGACTCAGACGAAGGAGACACACTTTTTGGGCTGTTGCTCCAAGATTCCCCTCCTTATTGCAAGAGAGGATTTCATTCCCCTCCTCTTCCACAACCCCAGGGCATCTTTGTCCTTCGAAAGGAAGATATTAACCCTTAGTGTTTGGGGGAGTGTCAATCAGAGTTGTGCTGCTCAGGTGCTCTCTCTATTCTTTCCTTTCCCATTGTCAGATTCCAATACTAATTTTTTTGAGCATTTTGGTTTCATTGTGTATGAAAGCTTCACAGCTCAGTGGGGATGAGGCCTTGCATTTTTCCTACACTTCTCACTCATCCATAAAGCATTGTAGAGGCACCTTTGTCTCCTGTGCTTTCTTAGAGATGAGGAAGTAGAAGCAAAGGGAGTGGGGAAAAAAAGGATTTTCCTATAAACAACAAATTAGTGGCAGTTCAGAGCTGAACCAGAGCAGCTCAGAGCACACAGCACTGCTCCGTGCATGACTCTTACACTGTGACTGCTTGGGAAAATCAAGTTAAATAGACCTCCTCCTCCACAAAACCAAAAGCAGCAAGTTTCAGAGCAACAGCTGCATGCAGATAAGAGTTTGCTCTTAAGCAGAGAGTTCAGGATACACAATTTTGGGTTGGGTTCCCATTTTAAGCTGAAGAACTCAGCTGAAAGGAAAGTCACAGCGACTCTGGCTGCAGTGTTGCCATCCAAGACCTTTTCACAGGATTTCCCCAATTTGCTGTTTCTTTGAGCACAGCCAGCCAGCTCTACCTGCACTCCCCACTCGGGTTTCCACAAGCAGGCCAAGAGCCCTTTGCTTCCCAGTGCTCCCAGTGAACCCCTCTGAAGCTCACAGCACAATCAGGTCTTTCTTCTCGAGAACAGTTGAGTCTTTCTTCTTTCCCCATACTCATTCAGGAGCTGCTGCCCTGTCTCCTCCCCTTCCAGACTACTGCTAGGCAGAGTGATTATGAAATGTGTTTCTTATAAATCCAAAACATTTATGTCTTCAAATGCCCGGCCTAAATAATCCCACTAATTTCCTGAGTGCTTGTGAACTGTCCTCCATGGGGGGAGGCTTCTCTCGATCAAAGTTTATTAAGTAGAGGTTCTCATATGGAGACTTTGCTGAGCAGTAGGAAATTATATGGTGCTTTTTCATTTCCCTTTAAATGAGCTCACTGGCTGGGCCTGGACAATGTGGGCATGGTCATCCTATGGTTCATGCTTCCTACCTTTATTGCTGCTTTTAGTTTTCCTGCCCTTTTTACATCCAGTGCCTCAAATTATCACTTTTTTTTCCTCTGTCACCATGTCACTTTTTTTCCTTTGCTCAGTGCCTGTATTCTGGTGGTTCTGCTTCTTCCTGCCTTATTTTTGGGAGGGAGGAGCAACTTCAGACCTTCGCTCAATGACACACCAAAAAAAAAAAAGAAAAAAAAAAGAAAAATAGTTTGAAACTATGCTGCTGCTCCACAGCAGTCCTGAGCAATCCTGAAGCAGCCTGAGGCAAGCTTTGGGAAGCTCTCCCACCAGTTCTGTGCCCTGGGAGCTTCCTTCCTGTGCTGTGTGCTGCAAGGAAGGCAGGAACATATTTGCCCTTGGAATGCCAAGAACCAAAGCAGGATGGTGATTCACATCTCTGTTACCACTTCCCGACCCACTGCCTGCAGCAAGAGCATCCCTGGGTGTGGGGAAGTTTGGGTCAGGACTTTAGCCCTGTTTGTTGTTTGGCTCTGTTCAGGGCATATCTCTCTGCAGTACATTCAACTTCCTTGTTTTGTTTTTCTGGATGTTGTTGTCGGAACACAGATTTCAACTGTTGATGTCTGGAGAATTTAAAGCTGAGCTGCTCATCTATTTGCTCCCACTAAACGTTGCTGTTGTGCTGGGCAATAGATCTGACTTTTCTGTCAAGGCCATCAGCAGCTGGAAGTCTCTTTTTCTTTAAAAATTAACCAATTTGCATTGGAAAATAAACCATTCTTCTTTCCCTTAGGGGAATATCTAAGGCTATACTAAAAAAAATCCTTGTAAATCTGTGTCCTTATGAAGATGACAAACAAATTTTAAACATGCTAGACCTGAGACTATAATTTTTTTTGCTTTCCTTGGAAAATTTGGCATAGCTGAAGGTATGTGACTTAATAAAACTGCTGCTTTCTAATATCCCTGGTCACAAATACCATCATCATCTGGAGGTACTGATATGCTTCTCTAGTGAAGAATGCAGCATATAAAGAGAAATCACCGTTTAAAAATAGTCCTACTGATTGAAGAAGCTTGGAAAGAAGATATATTTTCTCAGCAAACCAGAAACCCAAAGCATACAAACCCCAGGAACAAAAGCATCGAGTGTTCAGTGCCTTGGCACAGTGACCCAACTGATGTGAGTCCAGCAAAGGGAACTTGGATTTAATTATTTTGATGCAGGCCTTTGTACATCTTCTGCCCTCACTCCTATCTCTGCAAAAGAGAGAAGAAATGTTAGGAACGTTAGAAACTGCAGGAAAAGATACCAAAAGGTGCTACATTCCTGGTGTACTTTGGGGAGAGCCTGGATGAAGATACAATCTCATGGAAATTTCTTTTTATCCCTTTTTTTTTTCTTTTATTTCTGTTCTGGCCCTGACTATTTTCATCCCCAGACAGATGAGTCAGAAGAATGGAGAGAAAAAGGATGGGACTATTTTTGAAGGCTACCAAAGTTGTTGCTGAGCTTTTTCTTCAACGTGCAATGTGTGGAGTGTGGTAGTGCAGTGATTTCTGGGAACTGTGCTAACCCCTGCCTGTATGTGCCCTGGGAACATCTGGGATTGCAACAGCAACCACATCTGGATCATCACAAGCAGAGATATTGCATATCTGGGAACCCCAGACGAGTGTTGAACTGCCTCTAAATTCATCTGGGCAGAATTCCTGCGCACTTGGAGAAAGCATATCCAGGAAAATCAGACACATGGTAGGCTTCCCACTCACCAGCAGAGCTGGCTGGCCAAAGTCCTAGAAAGCGTGCTGGGAGAGCACAGAAATATCCCTGACTGATAGAGCTTATTCCTCTCGAGGAGGTGACTCAGGAAGTCAAAATCTGAGCCACGTCTCTGCCAGTGGTGTCGCCAGCGTGGTTTGACCCATTTTTTTTTTATACCAGCCAAGCTTTTAACCAGTGGATGAGTCAAGAACAGCAAGGGAGGATTGGAACAAGTGAGTGACAGCTCATCTCGCTATCACTCACTATGACAGGAGCTGGTGATGCTGCCAATGTTTTTTTGTTTTTTTTTCCTTCAGCAATGGAGAAAAGGCTGCACCCCAGCTGGGGCACCCAGGGGAGCCTTCTGGAGGAGATGAACATCCCTGCTCCCTGAGGCTGATGCGTCATAAGGGGAAAATGGTACAAGGGGTTTATTGGAGCCCAGATCTGTGATCACATCCACCACCAAGGGAAAAGACAAGCTGAAGGAACCCTCAGAAAGTTCGAGAAGCTGTTTGTACGTGGCACCATCTCCCTGTGGATTGAGCTCACTTTTGCGAGCAGGACTTGGACTGTCAAAGTTTGGTTTGGTTTTTGTTGTCTACCCTCTCCCAGATGACTCTAGCCCCTCTATTTGTACTCCATGATGGTGAGGGCAAGCAGGAACTTGAATGCTGGCAGATTTTAGGAGCAGTAGGGAAAGTTTGTTTCTCAGATGGGAAAACTTAAAGCCTAAACTTGTCTTCTCAAAAAACAAAGACATTTTCCAATGCAGGGTAGAATCAAATCTCAGTCATGAAACTTCCATGGGAGATGTATCCTGATGGAGAGAGCCAGGCTGTACTTCAGGCTCTCCTGAAGTAGCTGTGAGATCCTTGTGACCTCCCCATGAACAGGGTCCACCTTCCCTGCACAGGGATAAGGTGTGTTTCATCAATGTACTGCTGTCTGCATTTTTTACAGACAATATAACACATTCTCAGCCTGAGGATGGAACCTTTGCATGGAAATCTTTGTTTCATGAGCTGCCACAGCACTGCAGTTCCAGGAGCACATCTGAGTGTGCAAAACTACTCTGCTGGAGAAGACCAAGGGCTTGGCCATCACTGGCTTAGGAACAAATCTAACTTAAAATGGGCTTTTTCCCATCAGCAGGAAGCATCTACTTCTTGTGTTTCCAAAAAGCACAGTCCAGAGAGACTAATGGAAAAACACTATGCAACTGATTAAAAACCCCAGTTGTCTCTTTATTCAGCCACATCAGTGAAGTTTCGTAAGGGATTCCACTATTCCCTCCCCAAATTTTCTAAGTCATAATGTGCCAGAGCACTGCTGCAGAGCAGAGTCTGTGGGAGTTACTGTGCTTCAGGTGCTGAGTACCAGGTCCCACAGTGAGCTGCTGTAGAGCTGCAAGGGCCTGGCCATTTCTGATGCTTTCATTAGTGAGGACTTCTCTGTACTCCTGTCAAAATTGTAAATCATGTGGGTGATGCTGGAGGCTTGGCACCCATCATCTCCTGCGGCTGCGAGGCATCTGTGGGAAAGTTGTTCCAAAAGTGATCTCTTGGAAAGTGGCAGCAAAAAATAGCACACACGAAAAAAAAAAAACAACCCTGAGCAGTGTGGAAGAGACACAGAACAAGGCTCATGTACTCCTCAGCAGGGACTTGTCCTTTGTGAAGCCTAATGGTGTTGGCAAGGTGGATTCCTGAAATGTTTGACTTAGGTAAAATGGAGCTATTCCCTCTGGGGAAATGAACTGGCACAATCCTTTAGGGCTGGAATAAGTCTGAATTGCTCCTTTGTGTTCTGAGCAGGCACTTCTGAGGCCCATGTTTCAGGTCAGAGTGAAAACCCCCTGATATGTCTCACTTTATAAGTTGCTTTTATTCAGCTGAGACTGCAACACCAACCATGGTGAAAATTATACCTTCTTAGCTGGGAGGTGGGGAGCAGAGGGAGAGATGTGGTGCTGGTGTGGAGATGCTGTTGAAAAGTTTGTCACACATGCCAAAAAGCATGACTTATTTTCTTCACTTATACTTTTTGCTCCTTTCTGTCAAATCAAAATATTCTGTCTCCCTTGCAGCCAACAGGGTCAACCACTGGAAAAAATGAGTTCCCTGAGGTCCCTGAGGAGAGGCTGCTGTATTTAGCTGCTCATCATAGCACATTTCTGTGGTGTGGGTGTGAGGAGGGGCAGCAGGTTCTGCACCCACATTGGGTTCTAAAAGCATTTCAGCATCCCTGTCCCTGCTTGCCATGGCTCCCACCTGAAGCTTTGCATTTCTAGAAGCCTGATCAGTAGATTGTGGTTTCTGCATGTGGCAGTAATAATACAAATAGAGGGAGGGAGTTTTCACTGTGAGCAGGAAGTTGTGCATGGTGGGTGGATAGAGGATGAAACCATTGCCTGTTTTCACAAGGTAAAAATAAGGAGAGGTGCTATGGAATCAATGGTTCTATTGGTAGGGTCCTAAAACTATAAAAAAGTGTTGATACCTAATTTAGTGCCAAAGTTGGGAAAGGATACAGCTGTTGGTAGAGTAGTGGTGCAGAGATGGCAGCTCAGGAAAACCAGAGGAAACCTTTTGTGGGAATCAGGATCAATGTGTTTTCCACATCTCAGCCCATCCTGCAGCAGAGGCTGGGTAGGTGCACTTCTGGAGATCCTTCTTCTGCAGCCTTAGAGACAGATGGACACATGTGATGGCAGTTTTCCATGACCCACCTGTCTTCAAGTTGTGATTTCAAAGCCATCACCATGAAAATTATCACAGTGTCACCTTTCAGCTGTGTTGCCCAATAGTCAACCTGAGCACAAAGGTGTTTCCACCTGGAAGCAATGAGTTTTCCTCCATGTGTTGGAGAGCTAAAGACCAAACTCAGCCATACCCAGCTGCAGCACCTGTGGATCATGGCCTGAGCTGCACAGTTTCCTGAACTCTTTGTTGGCCCCCATAGGAGGGTGAGGATGCTCTCAGGTTTGTGTGTGCCAAGGAAATGGCTTGGGAGTGGCTGGCTCAGATGCAACTTCTTTGCTTTCCCATTCCAACAGCCTTTTTTTTTTTTTCCCTTCTTCCAGGGACCAGAAGGGAAACCAGGAAAACAGGGGGAAAAGGGCAAGCCTGGCCAGAAGGTAGGAACATCTCTCTTTGATAACATCACAGCCTGTGCTCCTCTCTTTCTTTACTCTGATATCTTCCTGCAGAGGAAGTTTTGTCCTGCACTGATGTTAGTGCCTTTGCTCTGCAGGGCAGCAAAGGCTACCAGGGGCAGCTCGGCGAGATGGGATCCCCAGGGAAGCAGGGGCCGAAGGGGAACCAAGGCCCCAAAGGATCCCGAGGTACCCTGGGACCGATGGTGAGAAGAGCTCTGCAAACGGTTCAACACAACACAACACAGAGCCTGGCAGTGCTGGGCACGGGCCTGAATGCAGCAGAGAGCCCAGCAGAGGCTTCAGAGCGCACTGCAAGGGAAATGCTGTCAGATGGGACTAATTGGCAAAAAAATCTTAACCCCTGTTCTGAGCAGCACAGGAGAGAGTCCATAGGGGTGGTTGGGTTGGTGCCCCGTGAGTCCAGCTCACGTTGCATCGAGGCAGCTCTCCACAACTCCCCTGACAGGCTGAAATTGCTGAAATATTGGGGATTTTTCCTCAGCTGAGTGAGCTGATAAGCTATTTTTTGCTAAGATCTTCCCCTCTGAGACTGCACACTCATGGCAAGAGCTGCTTCCAAGTCGAGCTGTGTTGTTATAAGGAACTCTGCCTTGGATTTCTGCCCTGTTTCTACACCCACTCTTGATCTAATTATCTAAAACACTTGAAGCAAGAAGAAATATAGCATGGGAAAGGGTTTGAACTGGGTACTGAAGGTGAGGCTTCCAGAGAGGCAGAGAGGGGAGAAAGTCAATTTGCTTTAGGCACAAGAAACAAATGTATTGGGACAGCAGTGGTATGTAAAAGTACCTCTCATGCATTGCAGGCTGGTTAGGAAACTTCTTGCACTCTATTTGATAGAATTTAGTGCAAATTCAGTAGTTATTTACTAACTAGGAATAGTGGTGGTATTTCACAACAGTAGCAAATAAATGATGGAGTGATGGTTCTGCTGATAGTGTTTTCCTGCACTAAAAATTATGGCCTCACCATATATCCTCCCTTAATGGTCTTTGGCAAAGCCTCCATGGATTATTTCACAAGAAAGCAAAGCAATATCTGAACAACAGTCTACTGGAGTGGACACATCTCTGCCTTGTGGAAAGGGCTTTATTCCATGCTCAATGGGATTATATGGAAATTTTGTGACTCACTTTAATCTCATTATCTGATTTAAACCCTTTTGTTCACTCTGCTAAAGATGTGATTCTGGTTTGTGGAGGTCTGGTCTAGCACAGCCCTGATTTGGATATAGAGAAGTGCAGGAGGGCACATGAAGACAACACAAATGCAGCCTTTTCTGACAGCAAACCTGAGTGAGGTGGGGAATCTGCTGCTGCAGGCTGGCAAAGGCACAGAATGGCCTCGTGGCACACCCCTCCCTCTCCCTGTGTAAGAGGTTAAAGCCAAGCAAAAGCCCACCAGGTGGCTGCAGCAGAGCTCACTGGTGGCCAGGACAAGGACTGGCCACACTCCCACATGGTGCTGAGCTTTGCTCTGCACAGCCCACTGCATCCTCCTCTCGTGCTGACACCCTGGCTGCTCTCTCAGTCCCTCTGTTTTTGCCTCCCCAGGGAGCTCCAGGAAGGATGGGTGCTCAAGGGGACCCAGGCTTAAAGGGTTACCAGGTAAGGGGTTTTTTTCCCATATCTCAGCTTTTATCTGTTCTTAAACGCAACAAAACAGCCACTCCAGGATGCAAATTGTTCTTAAAGCTTGATTTATCTCTGATTCCGAGTTTAATCTTTTGTCAAGTCTCCATTTGTACCACCTGCATTTGGTTCATCTCTGCCTGTGTGACCTGCGTGTCCCCCCAAAGCTGGCATGCACCTCCCAGGGCTTGTGAGGTCTGGCAGGGAACCAGGGAGGGCTTTCAGTCCCACAGCTCTTTCCTGCTCCCTCATGTGCTGTCTGCTCTCCACAGGGACATGCAGGACCACCAGGGCCAATTGGACCACCAGGGCCAAAGGGAGAAAAGGTAAGTTCAGGGGGTTTGGCCATCTCATTTCTCCTTGAATGAGATGATTGTCCCACTGCTGTACCTCCCACACATCTGCACTCTCCTCCTGTGGCAGAGCCACCACACAGCCACTCACAGAACCCCTCAAAGCTACAGCCCAGCCTCTGCCAGGCAGTGCCATGACACCTGTGCCACCAGCAGGAGCTCCCCAGACACCAGGTGCCCCCGTGCCAGAGGCTGATCCAGCCAGGGTGAACCCTGAGGATGTGTTTTTCCTGCATCCACAGGAATTCGGCTCAATCCCCCAGCCAAAAGAAATCAGACTCGTAGCTTTCTGTGATCAGGTCAGAATAACTCCCTGCACAAACGAGCTGATCTCCAGCTGCTGGCATTTCTCCTCTCCACCACAGCCCTTGCTCCTCGTTCCTTGTGCCCCACCTTTCGACATCCCCCTGGCTGCAGCTGCCCTGACTCAGAGCCCTCTTTCCACGGGGGCTTTTCCCTGGGTGTTTTCCCCCTTTTGCTGAGTCAGCACAGCCATAACCAGTTCAGGCTGGAGCAGTGACTCACGCTTTAATGGTTTCCTGTCGGTGCTTGGCGCTCCCAGGGCTGATGGTGTCCTGCACATGCCTTCCACAGCGATGCTCCCTCCCTCCTGAGACCTCTCTGCAGGAGGCTCTGGGGAGAGCTCACTGGGACCTTCCAGGACTCAAAGGGGGCTGTCTAAAAGAGAGGAGCAGCTTCCTACCATAGGACAAGGGAGGATGCTTTTAAAACAAAAGTGTAAAGATTTTGGTTAGATGTCTGGAAGTTCTCTACTCAGAGGGTGGTAAAGCACTGGCACAGGTCTGGGCTGCCCCATCCCTGGAAGTGTCCAAGGCCAGGTTGGACAGGGCTTGGAACAACCTGGTCTGGTGGATGGTGTCCCTGCCCATGGCAATGAGTGGAACAAGATGGGTTTTAAGATCCCTTTCAGCCCAAACCATTCTGTGATTCTCCCTTGGTGTGAGAAGGGAAGGGATGGTGATGGGGACTGTTGAAGTCATGAGGTCCCCATGAAGAGGAGAGATGAATGAACTCTTTCTGCTCATTTTCTACTCTCCATCACCAGGAAAGCATCCAGCTTTGCATCTGCACACAGGTGGGAGGGCAGCTAGGAGTTTCATCACTTATAAAATGAGTTTATAAGGACTTGCCCTTGCTGGGGATTTGAATGGATCCCTTCAGTTCAGGCTCCTGGTGTCAGGATACCCTGTTCACACTGTGCTCTGCCTGGAAATTCCCCATGCACCAGCAATCACTGGGGCAGGGCAAGCTGTTGTTCCACTGAGATATTCACACGCCTCAGAAATTTTGCTTTGGGGGTGAACAATGGTCATTGTGCTTTTTCTCTGATTTCCTGCTGCTGAAACACATCCATGGAGGAACAGCTGGTGATGTTCCTGCTGCTCCCTATCTCCATTGCTGCCTTGCTGAACTTCCTGGCAAGTGTTGGACAAGCACAACCAGCCCAGGAAAATGTGAGAGCTCATGACCAGACACATTGTCAGCTCAGAACCTGCCCCAGAGGTTTCTTACAATTCCACTGTTGAATCTTAAACATCCTGGCAAAAAGTTGTGAGTCATGACTAGCAAAAGCAAGGTCAGCCATTGCCATTGAGATGTGCAGATATGCATGTCCATTGCTTAAATTTCAGCTGTAGTTTTATTTGAAAACATTTAAAGTTGCCATCTTGAACGTTCCTGTAATTTCAGTAGCAAATGATCCTCAAATTATTCATCTGAAGCGTTCAGTGGAGCATTTTGCCCTTCACCAACAAGATGCTGCTCTGCAAAGGACACTAGAAGAGCACTCCCTGAGTGGATCTGGTCTCAAAAGAGCACAGCAGTGTTATAGTAAATTAATTCTACATGCAAGCATCCAAGCTGAAGCCTGATGAAGCCACCAAAGCGTCCAATGTGCCCTGCTAAGAGCAGTCAGCTCTGTTACTGACCACTGACAGCTGGATTTCCTCGCTCATGTTCTCCTGAAAAGCCAGTGGATCTCCTGACACCTTGCTGCGGAGCAGAAGGAGGAGATGCTGAACAAGGAGAGCACAAAATCTTGTACTGAGCCTCCCAGCACTGCTTCCTGCAGCATCCAGGTTCTCCACAAAATCTTGCATCTACGTTTTCCTACCCACCTTCCCTCATCTCCTAAGAGTTGCCTGGATCCCAGCCCAAAGACAGACAAATTCCTTCCCTCCAGACATCTGTAACCTCTCACAAGCGTGTGAACACAAAAATGGAAGCCTGAAAGTGAGAAATAAAGAGAAAATGGAAATGGGACCTGAGTACCCTGAGAGCTTTAAGTAACGTGGTAAATGGAGCCGTGCTGAAGGAAGGGGACATAATGGAGGGGAAGATCTTCCCTTTTGCAGAGAAGAAAGAGGTTTGGTGAGAGGCACTGCTGTGGAATCCTGCTGCCTTGTGCCATCCCAGCCAGCTACTCCGCCACATTTCATACATTTGCAGCTCCTCAAAGAGGCCTTGCTCAGAGCAGACGCCTGATCTTGGCAGCTGCTTAAAGCAGTCCAGATGGGATCCTTTTAAAAATTACAAACTGGTGTATCTCACTGCGGGACAGGAGCCAACAACAACAAGCCTTCCCTTCTTCTCCATGCATTTTCCATTTGTATCCTAACATGTTTACTTTGCTGCCCTTTACTCTAACTTTTTTTCACTGCAACTTTCTGAAGAATCAGCGCAGACCTTTCATCTCTCTCTCAAGCAGCTGAGGCACCAGGAAGCTCTGGAGGAGCTCGGTTTCACAGTCCTAGAGCTGACCAGGCTGCAGGATTTTCTCAGGCAGGAGACAGAGAACAAGATGGGGATTAGCCTCAAGGGGAAACAAAGCCACAATGGGGAGAAAGTCTGTGAGTCTTGATGCTCTTCAAGGGTGCCCAGAATTACGAGCTTTCTCTGAATTCATCACACTCATCACCCAAATGGCAAAGGTGTGCACATCCTGCTTGGATGCCAAGACTTCTGCATAGTAACAGACACTTTTTCCCCCCGAGAGTTGAGAAATGGTGGCTTTGTTTCCCTTCTAGTCAACATTCCTTAGATAGTGGCTAGAAAGCAAACCAGTTGCCAGGTATTTTGCTGCTGGCTTCCCACAGCAAGTTCAGTAGCGCTGGAAACCATCAGCGGGGCCAGTGAGGGTTTGCTTCCCCTCCTCTCTTCTCTGCCACCCAAGTTTCTCTCAGAGGCAGGCAGGCTCACCAGGAAATTTCCCAAGTGTTCTTACTATCAGCAGCTGCAATTCCAACAGGAGAGCAGCCCAGAGAAAATGTCAAAGAGAATTGTAAATACCCCAGAAAGGGCTGGTGCAACCACTGAGAATTACACAAGTCTGTGAAAAACTCGGCACTGCAATCTTTGGAGGTTTGGATGTTCAAGGCTTCTTGGAGCACCCAAGCACCTCCAACACAAAAGCTCCACTGTACCAGAACCTCCAAACTGCATCAAAGGAGCTCTGAGACACGTTCATCCTAAGGAGCCAAAGTGCCAGAGACTGTTATAGAGTACTCAAGGACTGGAGGAGCTGGAATGCAGCATTCTTCCATGGGGAGCAGAGAAACAGCCATCTCTGAGCTAGACTCCAGAGAAAACAGGACATTGTGACCCTGTGTGACTTTCACAACAAAATTTAAAAGGATAGTGTCTCTGTCAAGTCTTAAGGGATCTCTCTGTGGATGTTTTGGAGAGACCTCAGTCATAAATAAGCCGGGTGATGTTATCTACCAGCCAAACCATGAGCTCTGAGCTCGTGCTGTGGAGGATCCCAGCAAAGAGAGCAGTGTGTTAGAGGCTGTCTCACCTGGCTGATTGTAAAACAAGCCCACAGTGGTGGCACAAAACCAAGGAGCCCATCCAGACCACCCGTGCTCCCAGACAGCACTCAACAAGGCTGGGGAAATGCTTGATTAAAGAGTTTGGTTGAACTGTCAGCAATAAAATTCAGAGGCAGAGAGCTATTTCCCATATTGTCGTAATTACATCCTGCTTGCTTAGTTTGAGGAATTGTTGAAAATAACAATGCACCTGGTTACTTAAGGAGGAGAGTCAGACCAGGCAAAAACAGCCACCAGAAATCAGGAAAGCAATGTGAAGAGTCAGTGAAACAAACAACAAAAAAAATTGTTTAGTCTTTCTTTGGATGAAAAGGGAGTAAATTCAACAGAAGCTTTAACTTCCCATGATATGGAAGGACTGGATTGGGTCTGTCCAGAAGCATCTGCTCTAAATTCTGCTGTTTATATTAATACTAACATTTTATTCACAGGGACAACAAGGTGATGACGGGAAGGTAGAAGGCCCACAGGGACCACCTGGAGACAGAGTAAGATGTTAAATCCCTTCTCTAAGCAATCCTGGAATTGTTGAAAATAACAAATTAGTTGGGTTGCTGCCTTACTTGTAGAACTTGCACAAGCCATTGAGATATTGCAGATGACAGCTTGTTTACATCCACCTCAAGACTTTGTTGTGCTCTTGTAGGGCCCCGTTGGTGACAGAGGTGACCGAGGGGAGCCTGGAGACACTGGTTATCCTGTGAGTCTTATTCCAAATGCATGATTCAAAAATGTTTGCCTTGGGGAAGTGCTCCCAGTCCACATCACCCCACAGATTTGCCCAGCAGTCCCAGTTCATAACCTGCTGCTGTCCCTGGGCAGCTGCTGCACACGGCTGTGATTCACACAGGAACAGTTCCAGTTGTCTTTACCTAAAGCAGCAAGAAAGGCAGCACCTCATCCTGCCCTGCACCTGCCTGAGTGAGGCTAAAAGAACGAGCAGGACCATTTGAGCACAGGTCTCTGTGATTATCACATCCTAGCCAAGGTGTGTCCATGTCAGTGCTGGACAAATTTCAAGACTGATGTGCCTGTGGATGTAGATTCCTCCGTGGGAAGATCTGTGAACTTTGAGATTTGGAGATTTCCAAAATCTTTGCAAAGTTTCACTCAAAAGCAAAACCAGGGCTATGAATTATCCTGCTGTGCTCCCTTTGCAGGACATTTTCAGCTGATTGGGGCTGATCTGCAAAGGCTTCATGAATTGTTACCTCCATTCAAAAGCACCTGGTCAGAGTGACCCATTACAGTAATTTACAGAAGATTTTGAATTCATCAGAGTAGCAGGGCTGCTGCCTTATTTTCTAGGACAGCTGTCTCCAACTGTTCACTCCCATTAATGCTGTGTATTTTGGGATGCACTAGAACACCTTCTTTGCAGCTTGGCTGGTGATGAGCAGTTCCTCTTTCCAAAGCACATCCACAGGAGCATGGGCACTACCCACAACTTCACCATTTCTATATCAGCAGAGTGCAGACACCTGTGTGTTCTTCCTAAATCACATTGCATTCATTTTTCTTTCTCACTGCCACAAAAGAACAAAGACATGTTCCCTCTCTGTTTTTTATTTAAGGGTCAGGAAGGGCTTGATGGAGAAAGAGGAAAACCTGGGCAGCAAGGCTTGCCGGTAAGAGATGCTGCTTTATTGTGAGGTACCCAGTGCCTCAGGCATAGGAGAAACAGGGAGGTGGGAAGGGCTGCAGGAGGAGTGTGTGGTGAGCTGTGGAAGGTGGGAATTTCCATCAGCCAGGCCTATGGGATGGGTATTTTGAGCCACATTTGAGACTAATAAATGGGTGACAAAACAGGGAGCACTCCCAGTGCCCGTTTCCAAACCCATCCTTTCTGAATGGCCCATGAGGGACTGGAAATCTTAGGAGATGGGTGGTGGGGAGGACAATGACACTGGAAGGGTCTGCTTGGAAATTATCCATATGATCATTTGATGTGCTGCTGGTCCAGTGTGAGGTGAGACTATATTATTCTGCTTGCAAGTTGTTTCCTCTCAAACTAGTGAGAGACTTTGTGAAAGACTGAGTTAAATCCAAACTCAGGGGACTTTTTATTCCCTTGTTATATACAGTAGCATCTGATCTTTCTATGTGACTGTTGCAAGAGTGAGTGCAGCAGCACATTAAATCTAGATCGTATTGGGAAATAAAGCTGAATCAATTCCCACTCTTTGTAAGGATGCTGGGAAGAACAACAGATTCTATTTTGGGATTAAAATGGTAGTGCTCTGTTATATGGCCCAGAAATGAGTAGAGCTGCTGCAGTCCCCAGTGGATGTAGTTTATTTGGGGGTTGGTAGCCCCTCAGATGATTCAGATGGAAGCAGGAACTTTGGATTGTCTTTAGTAAAGGTCCATTAGAAACATGGCTCAAGCTGAAAAAGGAGAGCTCTGCAGAGAGTCCTTCCTCACCATTTATTTGATGTTAGTCCAGAAATTGCCACTGACACTGAGACCAAAAAACCCAACCTGGCTGGCCAGGAGAAAAGTCTGAGATGGGTGTGATGGGGAAGAGACCAACAAGAGAGCAGTGAAATACCCTCTCTGCTTTACTCCACGGGCAGTTTTCAAACACCTGACCCTCAGGTGAAACCAAGGCAAGGGCTGCAGTGGGCAAAAGGGAGGAGGTACCAGCAGCCACTGTGTAAACTGCTCGTTCTGCACACAGTTTCTCCTTCCTGCCCACTTCTCAGCACTGCTCTCCAGGCACCATCTGGAATTTGGTGAATAATTTCCACAAATACAGGCACCATCCAAGTGAGGGGCAAAGTTGCTCCTTCTCCAGTCGACACCCTGTTAAATGCTCTCTGGAGACAGTGCCTTGCTCCTTTTTCCCCAGGGGCCTGTCTGAGTTCAGGCAGTTTCCCTGAATTGTTTCCATACAGTCAGCGTTGTTAGGGCACAAAAAAATGCTGTTCTTTGTACTTCATGCAAGATACTGCCAGAAGAGAATTTTAAGCAGATTTTTCTTGTTTATGTTTTGTAGGGGGATCCTGGATCACCAGGCAAGCCAGGAGCAAAGGGATCCAAAGGTGATGTGGTAGGTTTCAGCAGGGTGGATTTACAATGTCCCAAATTTAAAGAAAATCTCTTATTGAGAGGACTCTCATGGTTTTGCCCAGCATGTGGGATTTTTGCCTATGATCTATGCCTTGAAAGGCTGTGGAGATCCTTGTGGGAGGCCTGTAAATATTTGGGTGTCCAAGCCCAGTGGTTTGTTGGCTTTGTGGAGCTGGAGAAGATCAAGACAATTCCAGCTCCAGCATGATGGGTGACTCTTGGGCAGGTCTCTATGCTTGTGCCTCTTTCCCATGCCCTGCTTGTGCTGTCTCCAGCCACAGCTGATTTGTCCATCCCCAAGGAGGGCTGAGCCAGGCAAGAATCTTCCCCTTTCATTTGAACCATAAACTTTTCTGGCTTGAAACCTTCTGGGTTTGGAGTTCATTTATCCATGGAGTTGTTTCTTGGAACAATCCCTCCAACTTCTTGTCCTTATTGAGCAAGAAAACCCAGGACACATGGGTCCTTCATTGGGGCACTTCACACCTACTCCTACCTCCACATCTGGCTGTGATGACAGCTTGCTAATTATTCTCACAGACCAGGGACTTCATTTGCTAAAACATAAGTATGTGACCTCAATACTCAGCAAATTCCTGCTCTCTCTTGGCAGATGTCAGGGTTTTTAATCTGGCCCTGCTGGGGGTAATGCCTGAAGATAGTTTTAGGTCTTCTTGGCAAGAAGTGTACCAGGTGATAAGATAAATTCTGCCCATCAATGGACAATCTGGAACTGCCTTTGGGTCTAATGAAGAGCAGGGGAAGCACCCCCAGGAATATTTCTGTCATATAGCTGACCATCCTGGTCCTCTGCAGATGGAGAAACAATGCACAGAAAAGGAGTTCTTCAATTTAAAAGTGCTTTAGTACATGACATCACCAGGAGAGCCCTAGTGAGGGTGATGAGGCTGAGTTTTCCATTCATTCTGCACAAATTAATCCTTTTTACAGCTAATAAACCTCAGGAGTATTTCTCTTCTGCCTTTGCTCACAGAGCAGCATTGCAAATTTCAGACAGACACTCTTTCAGAACACACTCTTTTTAATCTCCATTAGCTTTCCAAAATAGAGTTACTTCTCAGAGAGAAGCCCCCCCTGAACACCCTCAGAGGACTCGCTGAGTGCTGGGTTTGCTGTCTATGAACCAATGGAGGACTCAGGTTTTTAGCATCTTGTTCTAATGTTTGCCAGTGTACCAAGTCCTCCCTCGAGTTCATCCTGCTTTATTTGTCCTCATCTGCTCTGTATTAGGAAAAATGCAGGTCCTTGCCTTCTAGCTATTCATTCCTGCCCTAGAACTCTCAAGACATACGAAGAATCACTTGTAATAAAACCAAATAGCAGTTCATTCCCCAGCACTGGAGCAACTGACTTTATAAATCTCCCTTTCATAAAACCCTCTCCAATCTTTATCCAAAAGCACACCCTGAAGTCACAGTCCCAAGTGGAGCTGGGCTAGAACTGCTGCAATTTTAGATGTCTTTCTTTTCTTTTTTTTTTACTTGCAGGGTCAAAAAGGAAAGCAAGGAGCACAGGGCAGTGCAGGGAGCAGAGAGAAGCCGGTAGGTGAAAATTTGAAAATTCAGTTTTCTGCCCCAGGAAACGCTGTCTGGGTGCTCCTTCTCTAATACCTTTGTGATTTTAGGGCATCCTTGGGCTACCAGGTCCTCGAGGAGTGGTGGGAAGGCAGGGTCAGGAGGGTGCCCCTGGAGTGGATGGAGTGCCTGGGAAGGACGGCGTGCCTGGGATGCTGGTAAGCTTCCACTGCAACCTTGTGCCATCGACAGCAAACACAACACTGGAGATGGAAAAGGCAGCACAGGACAAACTGAGGGATCCAGCTATGGATATTCCAGTTTACATGTACCCAGAGTGAATCTTCTTCATGTATCACTTGCACACAGAGGCAGCAGCTGCTTTTGCATGACCAGATCTGTAAACAAAGTGGGGTTTGTGGCCTGACAGGCACTCACATGCCCAGGCTCTGTCCACATCTGCACTCCCACCCCTGCAAACCTATCCCTCTCTCGCTGAGGGCAGAATCCCACTGCTCCCCTGTCCCCCCAGGAGCTGTGAAGAAGGGGAAAGGGTTTTGTTTCATAACCTCCTGCGTTTCTTTTCTAGGGAGAGCAGGGTGATGATGGGGAAGAAGGTGTGACTGGGATGCCAGGCAAGAGGGGGAACCCCGGCGTGCCAGGACTCCCAGGGGCCCAGGGACCACCAGGACTCAAGGTGAGTTTCTGACTCCCTAAGATGCTGCTGTGAGTGATCCAATCTGTGAGCCTGATGCCTCTGAGCTTGAACTCTCCAAGGTCTTATATAGTCTCCGTTCCTGCTGCCATCTTTCCCTTAGCTGGAGGCTCTGTAGATCTTTCTTCTCATCCCTCCATCCATTTTCTTGATGTACACAGCAGCTGAATGTTCCAGGGACCTTTCCTCCTTTACCAAAGGAGCTCAGGAGCCTGCAGTGAACAAACACTTGAGTCTTTTATCATTAGAAACCTGGCTAGAAGAAAGATGGAGAAATTGCAGAGGAACTGCTACAGCCCATGTGTAGGATGTCCAGAATGGAAAACTCCATGGGAGACTCAGGTGTTCTAGCTGCTCTGAAAGACCTGAACTGCTGGAGAGAAATGTGTGCTGCTTGGTTTTTAGCATATTTACTAGGTTAGAACAAGTGAGCCAGTATGGGCTTGGATATCACACTGGGTGGAAGCAGGGACAAGCTGCTTTTGTGACCTTGAGGTTTCTTCCTGGTCCTTGCCCTGATCCAGACTCACCACAGGATCTAAACTGGACCCACAGCAACTCAGTCGTTTGTAGAAAGACTCAGTAAATAGGAAGACTCCAGCTGGGTTTGGAGAGGCTCTGGGATCTGATTTAAATTATGGCTCCATAACACATCACCCTTGATCTGTCACTTGCTGCCCTCCAGCTGCCTTGGGCAGTACAACAGGAGGTGACTGACACTCCGTGTCCTTGTCACACACTCTCATACTGCCTCCAGGGGAATTCCTCGCCCCTTTTCCGGCTGTTCCCCCATCCTGGGCTCTCCCTGCCCTTGCTCCTCTCTCCCAGTCTGCCCCAGACTGAGTGGCTGGAGCTTGTGCTGCTCCTGGCACTTGGCGAGGGGCAGAGGTAGGGAGCAAAGTGTGGTGCTGGGTGGCAGAAAGCCCTCTCTGGATCGAAGCTGTAGAGTTAATGCAGGAGGAAACGTTGGATTTGCAGCCTCTGGATTGAAGTCCTGCTCTTGGCATGCCTTCAGCATTTTCCATGAATTAATCATCAATTGCCAGCCTGCTGGGGGAAGAGATTGTGGGAAACTGCAGGGCAGGACAAAGAACGTAGGAAGTGCAAAGAGAAGATATTTGATCCCCTTTGTCTCTGTACCCAGGTGGGACAGCCCTGCTGAGGCTCCTGCTCTGTGGGCAGCCAGGAGGGGACACAGCCATGCTCCCCTTGGTCTGACCCTCTGCATCCTGAACAACCTGCCTTAGCAGACCTGGGCCATCCCTGCTGGAACCACATTCCCCATCCCAATGAGCCTTCTTTTCCAGCCTTCCATCTATGGCCATTTCAGCTGAGTGCTGCTATGTTTAGCTCCCGTCCTTCGGAATTACTCGAATTCTGTTATTTTTAGGGTGAAAGAGGATTGCCTGGACAGACTGGCCAACCAGGGAAGCGAGGATCACCGGGAGGAACAGGCCTTCCAGGGAGCCCTGGTGACCCAGGAGCCAAAGGACAGCCGGTGAGTGGTGGTGGAGCTGATCAGAGCTGACTCCAGGATTCTCCTGCAGGAGAGGCTGCGGATCCACAGGCTCCAACAGCAGGGAGGGTCTCTACAGGGGAGCCCATACCCAGCTTGAGCTGGATGATTCTGGGAGAGAGATTAGGACTGGTATGAAACGAGGCACAGAATGAACCCAAACTACCTCAACAAAAACACTTGTTTGGCTATTTTTTATAAAACCTTGTGTTAACAGTTTTCAAGCTGAAAGGCAGTAAGCAACACCATATATATATATATATAATTCTGTTGCTGATCATAGATCAAACCCACAGGTTATTTTGTCTCTGTGACACAAGTGACACATTCCTTTGCCCCACATTGTCACTGCCTGGTTTGCTGCAGGGTTAGTGACCGTGTCCCTTTGGCTGAGATGACTCCAGGACATTTAAACCCTTCTGACTTCCCATGTGCTTTTGCCTGAAATTCCTCTAGAAAGAAGGCCTGGTTGATTCTCCTAATGCAGGAAAGACCTTAGTCCCCTGTCAGTAGCAATTTTCCTTTCCAGGAGCCAGAAATGGGCAGTTAAATCAATTTGTATCCTTGGAAAGTTTCCTACACTCCACTGAGTCCAACCAAGCACTTTCTTGCCAAGCAGTTTCTCACTGCCATGGCCTTTTTCAGTGGAAAACTTCCTAACAGTGAGGTTTCTAGGCTGATGCTGGAACAACCACACAATCAAGGGGGTGGAAGCCCCATCACTTGGGTCATTCACAACTGGGTGAACAAACCATTGTAATACACCCCAAAATGCACAGTCAGAACGAGTGAGACAGTCCTGCCAAAAGCCCAAAGAAGCCTCATCTGTCTCTGGTGTTCCTAACACTGGAGAAGAATAATCTGGTGAAGGTTTCTGACCCCCCCCCCTTTTTTTTTTTTTAAACATTGACTCATCTTGAATTTTGACATCTGAGAAGCCCAAAAATATCAAAGGATGACAATCTCAAACATGGTGAAAGGAGGATGTTTACATAAGGACATGGGTGGTTTTTTATTCTCAGAGTACATGCTATGTGCTGATTCAAGCTTGATAGTCTTTCAACTATTTTATTGTTATTTTTCTTACGAAATTGAGGAAAAATCCCCGCAGAGTTGAACAGGAGAAGACTTAGGGGATAGGCATGGTATTCCTGGGCTTGAGTGGGAGGTTATTTTGTAGGAACACGCACTTTTTTAACAGCTTGGATGAGCAAAGTTACAGTTTGAGTCAGAAGGTCAGTCCAGTTTGTATTAGAAATAAAAGAGGAGCATGTTTTAAAGAACTCTGAGGCTGTTCTTTTGCAGCATGAAATTCCAAGATTAATCTCAGAGCAGATGCTCTGCATCCTGCTTCTGCTGGGCCAAGCCAGAGAAGCACCTGCTAGGAATAGTGTAGGTTTGCCTCCCATTTTGGGGGCAAAAAGGTGGCACTGGTGAGATCTAAGGCATCCAGTGAGTTGCTTCTAGCCTGATGTTTGTGCAGTTCCTCCTCCAGGTTTTTTTCATTCTTCTTTCTTATCAGTCCTGCTTAGACTGGGGGATACTCACCGATTTCTCTTTCTCTGGAGCTGCTGAACTCTTGGTGCATCTCTGAGTGACATCCCCAGCCATCAGTGTGAATTTACTTTGTTGTCCTTTGTTCTTGTGTTTGTCTTGGCTGTCCCGTGCAGGGAGACTTCGGCGAGGCAGGATTTCCAGGGATTGCAGGATTGTTTGGGCCAAAGGTAAGAGGCTGCTGGTGACCAGATGCTTTTCCAGTCTCACTTTACTGGGGACAGGTAATGCCACACTTGTTGCATTGCCAGCAGCTCTGCAGAAACCATGGAAATTGAATTTTGATCCCAACTTTCTTTAATTTATGAATCTTCATTTGTTAAGTGTGCTTACACCTGCTTTGTTGGAGGAAGAGGGCTGCCCTAGAGATTCTGTGGCTGTTTTCCCCCTTCCTGACATTTGTATTTCCAGCATCAACTGTCAGCCTGCACCTGGGACACTGATGTGCATCCCTAACACTGAGAGCCTTGACTTAAAATTTAGACTCATTTTATCAGCATTTGATTTCCCCAGTGAAGAGGAAACTGTTTTCTGTCAAAAGTAAAAGCCTTGCAAAACAGGAGTGGGAAAATAGTTTACAACAAATAGGATCTTCCCAGTCCCACAGACAAGAGGCAGCACCCCTGTCCTCAAAGCAGAGCTCTAAGCAAGGACACAAACACAGGGTTTGGTTATTCAGTGGACCTCACATCTCCATTTTTGCTCTCAGGGCCCCCCAGGAGACCTTGGGTTCAAAGGCATCCAGGGACCACGTGGGCCACCAGGTCTCATGGTGAGTGGTTTTCCAGTTTGTGGGTTTGGGAGGGTTCTCTTCCTTCAGCCCTGTTCCTGTGAGGAGCACAGTGCCCAAGGCCATGGCACCACCTCTGAGCCCCACAGCTGTAGGTGACCACATCTGCACAGGGCTTGGAGACAGCCACGCTGCACAGAGCACCCCAGCTACACTGAAATCCTTCTTTTATGGAATTTCTGAGGTTTAACAAGGCTCATGGCAACCACACTGTGAGGACTTGTCTCTTTGGACTTGCAGTTTGAAATGGTTTTTTATTCCAGCTACAGCAAATACCACCAAGCTGCTGAAGAGCAGCAAAGATTCAGTGTCTTCTTTAGGGGTCTGCCCAAGTGAAAATGACTGCCAGGTCCCACGTGGTGGTTCACACATCTTTTCTTTTCTAGGGAAAAGAAGGAATTATTGGTCCTCTTGGCATTCAGGGTCCCACGGGAAGCCCTGTAAGTATCCACACTTCTTTCCTGTCTGTATTTTTTAGAAGAATTTAAGTGTATGAGATCTAAGATATTTGAGGCCAGCACAAGTAACCCCCAAATCCTGCTGTAATCAGGAAAACAAAATGAGTTTTAAGATCAGCAGCTTCAGAAAAGGGCAGGCTCAGTCTCTGGCTGCACAGACAGTTGCTGGGAGATTATTAAAAGTGAGGAGCTGCAATACATAAGTGCAAGGTTTTCACTAGACTGGAGGACAAGAATGTTATTGCAGATTTTTGAAAGCCAGATTTTCCAAAGAACTTGGCCTGGGGGGGGAAACACATTTAATTTTATTTTTTTTTAATATTATTAAGCGGGGAGCCACTTGATTTTTGTTGAAAACCCCTGCCTGCCCTAAAATGCCAAAGGTCCTGATGAAAGATCAGGTCAGTGCTCTGTGAAAACACAAACATGGCACCACTCAGAGCTTGGTCCAGGGGCTGCTGCTGGTAGAGATAAAAACCAGTAAAATGAACTCAGACACTGCCAGATGAGCCAGGAATGGCACTTTTTGCTTTGGGGTGGGGAGGCCAATATGACAACCTGGGCTGTGAGGATTTAGAGATGCACTCGAGTCCTTGCAAGGAGCTCCTGGGGGCAGCTCCCAGCAGGACAGCTGGTGAATGGTGAGTGACAGCCACCTCCTGTGCTTTGCAGGGGCCCAAGGGAGACAAAGGCAGCCGTGGGGAGATGGTAAGTGCTGGTCCCACCCCGGGTGCCCCAACAGGGTCCCTGACTCTGAACACAGGGAGATTTTGGGCCAGTAATGAGCATTTTCTGACAGCTTCTGCACTTTCTTTTCCCCCTGCAGGGTCTTCAAGGTCCAAGGGTAAGTGTCTGGCATCCCTTTTTCTGACTGATGTCTTGTATTTAAATAAAACAGTTGCTTTTAGCAAAGCTGCAGGGTGGGTAATGGCACACGTGGAATGTGATGAGTACCTGGGGACGTGGAATCAGTGACAGCTGAGGAGCTGAAAGGGCTGGGAACAAGGGATGCAGCAGGAATAGACAGATGTACCCAGAGCAGGGACAAAATGGGGCCACCCTCTGTCTTTTGAAAGTTTTGAGGGACAGCCTGCAGTTGTCAAAAATCCAGCTGGGAACAGATTCCTGCTGGTAAAAAAACATGAAAAATGGAAATAAGAACTAGAGATATTTTACTAACTGATGCCACTCTGTCTTTAGGGTCCTCCAGGCCCACGAGGACACCCTGGCCCTCCGGTATGTATCTGTGGGAAGAGTTCATGATTGAAACAAGCTGAAATGATTGCCATGATACTCTCCAGAGGGACTCTTCCCTCACTGGAAATTATGGCTTAGCCCCATTCCTCATATGCAAAACCATGTGTGTGAATGGACCAGTGTTTTCTGTGCTTTAGCCCAAACCATCCCCAAGAGTTTTATAGAGACAGCACTGTTTCCTCTCTCACTTCTCTGCACTGAGGGGTTCCACAAGAACAGGGATTTCAAAAGCCCATGGGTGAATATCTGTGCAGCAGTGGCTGACCAGCCCTCTGGCTGATGCCCTTTTTTCTCTGATTTCCAGGGACCTCCAGGAGTTCCAGCCTCATTTGTAAGTTGCCATTCTCTGTGTGTTTGTTAAGGATGATGACAAGTCCTGCAGAGCCACGGTGCTGCTGGGACCTCGAAGGCACAGCAGGAGATGCTCTGTTAGCAGAGCTTGAACTGCAGCCTTAGATTGAGAAGTGTTTTCTTGCACCAGGGCATGTGCAGCTTCTAACAGTCTCAGTTTCCATCTTTTTCACACCACACCAGCAGCAAGATGGCTTTGGGGCAGCTTTCCAGACACTGATGGACTCCAACACCGCGCTCAGGAGAGAGGTACGAGGGCATTTCCTGACTCCCTGGACTTTCCTTGAGATGGAGACTGGGAATGGTCTCTTCAGTGCTTTCTGTGTGCACAAAGTTTGTACAAAGCCCCAGTTTGTCACTGTTCTAGTGGAATATCTGGAATTTATGCAGGCAAAGGTCCAGTTAAAGGATATAGTTCTGTTGTGCCACTGATTTGTGAAGCTTCAGACCTACTGGCTTTGCCATTGTGACTTTGCCATCATTTCAGCAATGTCCTGTTTTGGGACAATACAAGGCCTGTGACTCACTGCCCCCAAGGAGCACAGCCTGTCTTTGACCGATTTTTCTCAAATTGATGCAGAAACCTTTGTGATTAGAGCACCTGGTGCCCCCAAGGCACCCCTGACTTGCCTTCTTTTCTCCCCAGGGTTACCAGCATCCAGACCTTCTCATGCTGGACCATGGAGGGGAGATCTTTAAGACTCTACACTACCTCAGCAACCTCATTCAGAGCATCAAAAGACCCCTGGGAACCAAGGAAAACCCTGCACGCATCTGCCGGGACCTCATGAACTGTGAACAGAAGATGACCGATGGTAGGAAGCCCCCGATGTGCAAAAGCTGCTCCCTCCACAGGGCTGCTGCACATGGTCCCCTTCCCTGGGACCAGCCAGGAAGAAACCAAAACTCTCCTTCTGCCAGTTGCAGAAAAGGTGAAGTGTCCCTGTTAATCCCCAAATCCTCCATTTCCTCAGGTACCTACTGGATTGACCCCAATCTTGGCTGTTCCTCAGACACCATTCAGGTCATCTGTAACTTCACCAACGGTGGCCAGACGTGTCTCAGCCCTGTCACTGTCTCCAAGGTAGGCACAGCTCAGCCCCAGAGCAGCATTTCCCACTCTGCTATTGCCAAATATTTATGCAGCGTGTGCTGGACTGGACAGTGACCACAAGGACACTCACAACTGCTCTCAGGGGTTACAAAATACACCTAAGGCTGTTACTGGCTCCTGTCAAGACAAAGCCATGTGTTCTAGTGATGTTTAATGAACCCATAGTCTTAACATGGCTGGTAATTTCACAAACTTGCTGCTCCCAAATCCTTTATTGACTTAACACTTCTGTTTGGGTCACTCTCGCATTTTGTTTTCCGTCACCTGGAGAAGTGAGATCAGCTTAAATACACAAGTTCCCAGTGAAGCTATTGCTATGGATTTTTGTTGAGGAAGTACCTATATAAATACAAATAGCAATATGTGGGCTCGTTTGCAGATGAACTGGAACCTGCTTTGCAAGTTGTATTAAATTTGATGTTTACATTCTTTTCCTCCCACTAAAGGACCTTCCAGTTTGTTCTGCAAAGCAAAGGACCTGCTGTGTCCCCATGAAAGCTTTCCAAAATGACTTGGCTTCTGGTTCTCATGCCCATATTCACATCAGATCCAGCTCTGGACACCAGTGCAGAATGAAGCAGAGGACAGGGCTCCCCTTTGCTGTCCCCCCCCTTGCACCAACCCTGCTCCCCTCAGCCCCTCTGCAGGGTGCCCCTGTGACCTCTCTGTCACCCCTACAGCTGGATTTTGACATCGGGAGAGTCCAGATGAACTTCCTGCGACTGCTGAGCTCGGAGGTGGTGCAGCACATCACCATCCACTGCCTGAACACCTCTGTCTGGAGGGAAGGCTCCTCTGAGAAGCCCTCGGAAAACGCCGTGCGCTTCAGGGCCTGGAATGGGCAGATGTTTGAGGCCAGTGGGCAGCTCAGGCCAGAGGTGGCAGCTGATGATTGCAAGGTATGTTGCAGTGAAAGAGGGAAGAAAAAGTGGGGAAAAATGCCAGAGCCCTCTCTGGGGCTCAAGTAACACCTATGCTGCTCGTCCTACAAGGGAGAAGGGTTGGGTTTACCAGTTCTCCACTAATTTTCCAGTCCAGAGTGCTACAGCAGCTCCTGTCAAGCAGATGGCCTTCAAATAGAAGGCAAAAGATGAAATTCTGAAGTTACTTGTCGTGGATAGCAGCAGTTAAATGTCAGAAGGGGGAATGGCTCCCCATGGGTGGTGGCTGTGGCTCTTGCCTGGTGCCCACACAGAGTCAGGAGCCACAGGGCTGCATCCAGGCTCACTGCCTCAGAACTTTGCCTTGGTGGTACCACTCAAGCTCAGTTCTCACCAGCCTGATAAAGGGTTCCCCAAAACGCTCTCTAAACCCAGCCCTGCTCAGCCCCAGGGACAGTCCCTTGTCTCACAGAGGGATTTTCAGGCTCACACCTCCTGGAACACATTCCTTTCCAGCAGGATCGACCCCCTGGCTCATCAGCTTTGTCTCTGTCCCCCCTCCCCTCAGATCAAGGATGGACACTGGCATCGGACCCTCTTTTCCTTTCGGACCCAGGACCCTCAGCAGCTGCCAATTGTCAACATCTACAACCTGCCCCCACCCCAGCCAGGACAGCAGTATCACCTCGAGGTCGGCCCTGTCTGCTTCCTTTGAACCCAGCTCAGGAACCCGGGCCCTGGGGCTCTGACCCCACCACTGGCCTGTCCTTCCAGGGGCTCTCCCCTCTCTGCAGCAAGGACAGCTGGGCTGCAGCTTTTGGGCCAGCTCCTGCTCCAGCCTTTGGCTCAAGGTCTCCAAGAACCCATGACCTGCTGAACTCAGCCAGTTGTTGAAAGGAGGAGGAACGAGGCCGTGGGGGAAGCGGGCATCAGTCAGGATGTGAGCAGTGAAAAGGGATCAGGGGACTGGATGTTGTGGTTCCACACACACACAAAGATTTTTCCACGACCAAAGAAAACATTGAGAGAAACCTCAAGCGACTTGCAGCGTGTGGGTTTTTTTTGTTCTTTCCTCCCCCCCATCCACCCACCCACCCATTTTTGTCTGGTTCCTGAGTTACCAAATGATGTTTCCATTGAAAAAAAAAAAAAAATTAAAAAAAAAAAAAATAGAGCTTCCCTCTCAGAGCTTGTTGCCTTCTGGACAGCCACGTGCTGCATCAGGTCTCCCAGGCGGAGCTGCAAGTTGAATCTGGCTGCTCTGTGTACAGGAAGCATTTTGATGTGCAATATTAGAAGAAACAAAATATATATATTATATTATTTAAAGCAAA
>VZTB01007832.1:69742-94163 GCA_013397245.1 Thryothorus ludovicianus | reverse complement strand
AAAAAAGCCAAGTTCCTCCTTCCGTGAGTTTAATCAACGCTCCCTCTCCACATGTGGTGTTGGAGTAGGGGAGAAGAAGGGGGAATGGAAAGAGGAGAGGGGAAGAGATTGGTGCTAAAATAGAGAGAGGGAATGGGCTCATCTGATTTGTTTCTACCTCTCACTGTGAAATCTCTGGTGCTCTTTAAAAAGTGTGTTATTTTATATATATGACTTTATTTAAGGTTGTGAAGGTGCTACAATGTCTTGCCACAGACCCAAAAAGAAAAAAAAAAGCCCCATAGAATCATCTCTCTGAGAAGAGAGGGGATTATTTTCTACAGTCAGATCAGAGAAACAGCCACTCTAAAAGGGATCCTTCAGTGGCCATGGGTGTCAATAACAAAACTCACACCACAGCCAACATCACTTACAGGATCATTTACAAGCAAATCTGCTTTTTTTGTTTTTTCCTTCATCAGCACTTCACTGCTTTGGGAAGGGAGTGAGGGACACAGCTCACCTGGAAGTGTTGAGCCTCAGAGAGCTCCTTTGGAGTTGGCTGAGTTGGGCTGTACTGAGTTGCCCACACGACTCCCTGGACTAAGCTCACGTTTAAACCCAGCTCTGCAACTCTTCCCTTGGCCCCTCTGTCAAGACTGACATGATGGTACCTTGTTTCAGAACCCAGCCAAGCTTGGAAGGGTTTTGTTTTGTTAAGTTTTGTAGAAATTTAGTCTCTATATGTAAATTTGGAGGATTTTTTTTTTTTTAAAGAGGATAATTATGGTAATCTTTAATTCTATATAAGGAATAATATTGATGTAATCAGAGCTGTACTGTATCAGAAACTCTTCAGTGCCTGTTTGGAGTTTTCATGTCTCATATGGACTATGGATTTTATTTTTTTGAGGGAAAAAAAAAATTATCTGTGAGTCTCTCTTTGTGTATTTTTTCTTTTTTTGTCACTACTGCCTGCTGGTTGGTTCCCAACCACCATCAGAAAAGGTTAACAGGATCTGTCCCTAATACCTCACCCTCCACACAGCCCCTGCCAGAAATACCTCATCCCCAGGCCAAAATCACCACCAGCCATCACTCGCTGCCTCCCTGCACACCCCCATACTCCAGATCTCTCCATTTCTCATCCCATTGGTTTTGTGTTTTCTCAAGGCTGCAGTTACCATTTGTTCTCATTAAAGCTTTTTTTTTTTCTCCTTTTCTTTTTCCTTTTTTTTTTTTTTTAACTTTAAATAAATATTTAAAACTGAGGCAATGGAACAGGACTGGAATGGTTTGGTTTTTTTGGTTCTTAATAAGAAACTTGGTGGGCAAGAGGTGCAGAAATACCCCATTTCCCAGGGGCTCCCCCAGGTGATCTGAGGAGCCAAATTCACACCCCAAACCTTCCTATGATGCCAAATGAACAACAAGATTGGGATTCCTTTGTGCCCCATCCCTGTCCCCATCCTGACACAGTGCTGGGGAGCAAGAGGGGAAAAACTTAAAAAAAGAAAGAAAAACATACGGGGGAAATGGGATGGGGGGGGAACTAAGGGAGAGAAAAGGGGAAAGACAAGAGCAACAGCAGGGGGGTAAAAAACTTGAGTGGCAAAGGGAAAGAAGGGAGCAAAGGTAAAAAAATCCTGGGTTTTTTTGGGGACAGAAAGCACAGGAGCTGCCCTGGCTGGTGCTGGTTGCGACAGGGGCAGCAGGAGGAGCTGAGCTGTGTTTGCCCAGCCCTGCTCTGCCCCTTCCCGGCACTGCTGGCACCAAAGCCTGGCCTGACTGCCCCTGCCCTGAGCCACAGGGCCCGAGGCAGCTGCTGAGGGCAGGGGGAAAGCAAACACGGTTCATTAATTCACTGCTGCCCTTAATTACGATGCCAGCATTAGAGGAGCCGTGTGGCGCTGCTGAGGAGGGAGATGCTGCATTCAAAGACGCTGTAATTTATGGTTTTTAAGAAGTTTGATCCCACTGCACTGAGGGGTTCCCTGCCCCACGGCCAAGGCCCCTTCCCCATGGAATCCCCCGTGGCATGTGTGCCCTCCTGAGAGCACAAGTGCTGATTTAATTCCTCCTTGGAGCACACGTGAACCCTTGGGCAAGCCCCATGTGCCAAGGGGACACAGGGCAAGCGTGGACCAAAGCTCCCAGAGCTGCCAGCCAGCCACCTCCATAAGGGTTTCCCTGCCCTGCCCTCAGTGTCCCCAAGGTCTCCAAACACACCTGAAGCTGCCGGGCACTTTGCCAGGCACCCACAAAATTAATTGCCGTTTCCGAGAACAAAAGCCTGCACTGGGGAAACAGTAGGTTGGCAGTGGGGTGGGGGCTGGGGGGAGTGTTTCCTCCTTTCACGCTGGAGAAATCCAAGATTTTGCAAGTTAAATTTCCTCCACCTGCTATTGCTTCATGCCTGAGCAAACAGCCCAGCAGCGGAACAGGGACGTTGGTGCTGGGGATGTCCAGCATTGCCTGCAGCCCTATTTAAGGGACAGAGCTGAGCAACAGCCTGGCAGAGCAGGAGCATCCTCCTGGACAGACAGAAGATGTTGTCCACCCTCACCCTCTTCCTGGGGCTGCCCCTCACCCTGGCCACTGAGCCCCAAGGCTGCTCCCCGCTCATCCCGGTCACCTTCGACAGCACCACCATCCCTCAGGTAAGCCCTGCCCTCATCCAAGATATCCATCCTCTCCTGTCAGCATCCCTAGCCCTTCTGGATATGGGAGGAGGTTATGGGAAGAGCATTGGCAGCTCAGTGTTTATCTCACTGCCTGTCCATGCTTGTTTTCCTAATAAAAAAAAATCCAGACTGCCGCACAGGAAAGGGATGAAGCCTTGCAGCTCTGTGCCCATAATCTCACAAGCAGGCACTTTGGGGGGTTCCTGCTTCCATCTCCCTGCAAACCAGGCTGGGCAGCACCATCCCAGGGCCTCACCACTCTATTTTAAGTCCTTCAAGTGGTGGTGGCTTAGGTCACGAGTCTCCATCCGCAAACCCTTCCCTGCATAAACAGTATTTAGTCCCTCGGGAGCTTTTAATGGGAGGAAAGCCCAGCACAGAGCAGGAGAAACACCACAGCACAAAGAACTGGCCATGCTGGAGGCTGGAGCAGTGCCTTAACAGAAATGGGACAAAGCCCAGAAACCTCACCCAGCCCGGATCCTGCCCAGGGCAGTCACCTGCCAGGAGTGCCCCTGGCTGTGGGACAGCAGGACACAGAATTTGGTGAACCTGGCACAGCCCCTCCAACCTCCCCCACTCTGCTCCCCTCTGCAGCTCCTGGGACAGTGGTTCTACATTGCTGGTGCCTCCAGGTATCCCCCTCACCTGGCAGAGATGAGAGCAATGACATTTGAGGCTTTTTCCTTCTCTCCTGGCAGCCGTGAGGACGAGCTCAACATCACCGAAATCATAAGAGTGTAAGGACAGGGATCTGTCTCCCCCATCCCCAGGGGCATTTCTACCCTCTGGTGTCACCCTCTGGGCTGAGACACCCCACACATTTGGGGCTGGAGAGCAGCTGCACCACATTTATTTAAGCTCTGCAGTCCTGCTCATGTTCCAAATCCCTGAGGTTTGGTTGGGGCAAGATTGAGGGTATTTGCTGCCTCTGACCTCTCTGCCCCACAGGAATGGGACGTGTGTGGTGAGGAACTCCAGCAAGGTCCAGGTCTTCCAGCAGAACTCCACCCTGATGCATGGTAAAGCTCCACTTGGAGCACTGGGATGGGGTGCAGGGACTCAGCCACCCCCTGAGCCCTCCTGCTTCTGCACCCCAGAGCTTGGCACCCTGAGCCTTTCACACCTAAAATCATGTCTGGAGGTGGGGGAAACAATTTTTTCCACCACACGCCACGACTATGGCAGGACTGTGGGACCAGAGTGGTTCCCACTGGGATGAGCCACAAGGATAAAAGGTGATGAGCCTCAGCATGAGGTGGATTCTCACCAGTGGGGAAATCTCACTCTCTCCATGCCTTCCAGTTGATGATAACGAGGTGGCTTCCATGGCCAGACTGATCCAAAGTGACAAAGATCTGCTGATCATGAACCATGTCGACACTGACTTGCCAAATCTGAGTCTCTCAGGTGAGCAGGTGCTTCCCCAGGGACAAATCAAGGGGCGTGGACATTTCCAATCCTCACAAGCAGGGCAAAATTCCCCTTTTCCCCTGATACAGAGAGGGGAAAGACAGGGACAAGCAGTGAGCTCCCCATCTGCACTGTGGGGATCACCCAGGAGCACAGCAACCCTAAAATTCCACTCCCTTCCCCCCTTCTCCATTTCTCTGACAGCACGGACACCCAATGTGAGCAAGGAGCACATGGAGGAGTTCAAAGCCCACCTGCAGTGCCTGGGCTTCACTGAGCAGGATGTGTTCTACACAGAGGTACAAACCCCTCCCTGGGGTGGATGAGGCCAGGTTCTGTTTCCAGCTGGGATGGGGGTCTGGGGGGAATGTAAATTCAGTCCCCCAGCACAGCTTCCCTGCTGTGCATTCCTGTTTCTCCTCGAGCAACCCACCCCAGCCATTCCTGCTGGTTCTGGGGTGAGAGAGCTCCAAGGGACAATCTCCTCTCTCCCATAGCATGCCTGTGCCCTGCCCAGGGGTGAAGACAGTGCAGTTCCACAGCTGGGGTAACATCCTCATCCTCCTCCATCCCCAGCCAGGCTCAGCACAGCCTCAGAATCTCTTATCCTATGCATGTTTTGGTTTTTCCCCCTGGATTAAACACCCAGTTTCATTGTTCTCAGCTGGGCCCAAAATAAACTCCTGTGTTTCAACCACTGGCTGCTCCTGCTCCATCTTCTCTGGGACACCCTCCTGTCTACCCTGCCCATGGTGCTGCATCTCCAAACCCACGCAGAGATGTGAAATGCTCCAGACAAAACACAGCCAGGGCCAAGCATGGCAGTGGGCACAGAGGTGCTCATCCCTCACACCAGCTCTGTGGTGGCAGGAGACCCTCCCAGCCTCAGGACATTGGGACATGAGCACCCACCCATCAGGGAGACACACAAACCCCCTCGAGCCTCCCCACCACAGCACTCTGAGCACCTGGACATCCCCACCCTCAATTTTCAAGCCAAATCCCACGAGGCTCCATTGACACCATGGGCTTGGTGCAGGGGCCACTGCAGGGTGGGGTGACAAGAGGTGACACTGCAGCTTCCCAAAGTGTCTCTGAGGAGGGGAGAGGGAAAAGGATGGGAAAACCATCACCAGAGCCAGACCAAAGTGTTCAGGGGGGCTCTGCGCCAGAGAGGAAAAGGCACACAAAATGCCAGGGAAACAAGACCTGCCTGTCTGACAACACAGGGACAGCAGCAGGACAGGGAGCCACAGGAGCCAGGGAACTGTCACAGGGAATGTGTCCAACAGGACAGGGGTGACCTCTGAGGCACATAAGCATCACTTTTAAGGACAGTTTTGGCAAGGATGGAAAAAGCACCTTCTCTTCAAAGTTCCCTTGGGCTTTGCCTGAGATTGGAGTGGAGGGATCTGCAGTCAAACCAGCACTGGGAGGGCTGCACATCTCATTAGCAGAGCAAGAGGTGTCTACAGCAGGGACAAAATGGGCACATTTAGGGCAGATGTGAGTTTGAAATGCAGTAACTGCATCACCAACAGCCTGCTCCTACCAGCCCTTGCCGGCAGCAGCCACATCCGAGGCTGGGGCAAGCGCCAAGCTCTGCCCCGGGCATCGCCCCCAGAAGGCGCCGGTTGCGACACAGGTGCAGATCCGGCAGCCCCGGGCACATCCTGTCCCCTCCCGGCAGAGCTGCAGGAGCCAGGACTCAGTGCAGGACCTGGCTCGGACAGCCATGGCCACGGCCACGCTCGTGGTCATCCTCGGCCTGGCGGCACTGCTGCCCACAGATGCTGTCCCCTGCGGAGCCCAGCGCCCGGACAGCTCCACGGCCACCAAGGTAGGGCACACGCCAGCCCGGGGGCTGCCCCACACCTGCAGGGAGCTTGAGGGTGCTCTGCTGGGCCTTGGGAAAGGGGAAAACCCCACCTTGTCCCCACTGCTGCCCCAGCTCACCTGCTAAGGTGCTGCCAGGGAAGCTCCTGCAGCAAACGGGAAACGTTTGCTGTCCAGAACCCCTGGAATTGCCCAATTTTACTCAGGTTCCCCACAGTGACCTTGAAACAAGGCAGGTGGGCTGGGTATTTTTTGCTGCACAACCCCCGCGACAAAGCCAGACTGTCCTGACCCTGGGCACCCACAGCCGGTGCTGGGACCCTTCCCCACGCTCAGCTATTTTTGTTTTCCCCAGTTCATTTGCCAATGTTTCACCTTGTGGCTGCAAACGCAAGAGGGAGAACTAGCAGGCAGCACTATCAGCTTTGCTGCGGGGAGGGTGGAAACCCCAGGGTTTGTCCTGCAGCCATCACACGCTGTCCCTCCGTGCCCACAGCTGCCGGGGACCTGGCTGTACGTGGCAGGGGCTGCCCAGTTCCCCCCGCACCGTGTGGAGATGCTGCTCATCGACCATGCCTACCTGCGCCTGGAGCCCGCTGCCAGCGGGCAGGAGCTGCTCATCAGCCACTTCGTGGCCGTGTAAGATGCAGTCCCTGTGCTCCCAACCCACCCCCTCCCTGCTACAGCCCCAAAAATCTTCTAGCACAAGGTACAAGCACGGATCCAGATTGGTTTCTCCAAAAGGAGACTCTCCTGCCTGCTCTGTGCACGCTCTCCCATCCTCTCTCCCTCATCCCCTTTATTCACTCATTTATTGTAACAGACTGCAGGTTTAGACGAGTTTTGCAGGGCACAGGGGTCTCACAGGCACCAAGCACTTCAGGCAAGGAGAAGACCTCTCCAAGGGAGACCTTTCCAGAAGTCCCTGTGCCATGGCTGCTGACTCTGCCAGGCACCAAAAGCTGTTTCCTCCACAGGGTCAGGATTTGAGGGGGTGAATTTTTGTGTGCCAACGCAGGCAGCACTTTGAGGTTTCAGTTATTTCAGGGTGTAAAAAAGCGTGACCACCCAGGGGCGGGGGAGCAAAGGCAAGGCTGAGACCACGAGCTGCCACTGGAGGTCAGGAAAAGGCTCGAGAGAAACGCCTTGATTTTAACAGAAATTAACCCTGAGGAGGAGGTGGCAGGTGCCCGGTGTGGGGTCAGTACCAGGGCTGGGGCTTTGCTGGTCCTTTCCAGACCAGGGCATCACCCCTTCCCCTCTCTCTCTCCAGGGGGAACCAATGCTTTACCAACAACCTCACCTACCTGGAAGTCACCGCCGGTAACGCCACGCTGGTGAAGCAAGGTGAGCAGCAGGGGTGGGGATTTCACCCAGCCCACGCTTTCACACGGATTGAGACACACTTAGAGCCCATGTCCCTGCTTTACATTAGCTGATGCATTTTATTCCTGAGTCTCTTTGCCTGCTTGAAGCCTCGGTGGGCTCCAAACAGCACCCGGGTTATTCCTGCTCAGAGATCAGAGCCCCACCATCCAGATCCACTCCCATCCCGGCAGGGGAACACCACCCTGTTTGTGAAGTTATTTCACAACCCCCTGGGGGAAGGAGGGAGCACTCATGGCAGGTTTCAGTGAATTTATGAAGCCTCTCGTTCTGAGTTGTTTCCTGCTTGCTGGGAAAGTGGGATGAGCCAATCTGGGGTGGGAATTGCAACGCCCTGGGATACAGTTTGCACTGACCCTTCATACCCTGAGTCCCAACACACCCCATCATCCAGCACATTCCAACAGCAGGACAGGAGCTGGGAGGCTTCGGCTCTTTCACACTCCAGACCCATTTTTAAGAAATACAATTTACATAAACCAAGAGCCAAAAAAAATGTCCTATTCCAGGACATTTTTCCCCACCTGCTGATGAGGGTTGAATCCCAGGGACTGCTGACATTGCCCACACCTGGGCTGCTGTAGCAGTGAAAAACTGAGTTTGTGTTGTATTTGTTCTCTCCAAGCCAAGACCCAGCAAACTGAGGGGATGCTGATGAACATGAGCTCTGAAAACCTTTTACTCGTCCAGTACCAAATGCAGAGGGAAAGGACGTATTTGGGGCAGTATCTCTACGGTATGAAACTTCATCCTAAAGCAATTCAAAGCTATCATGGGACACCCAAACACACACACAAAATTATCAACTAAAACCATACAGCAACTTGGTTTCACCAACAGTGAAATCATGGGATTTGCAAACCCCATTAAACCCCACATCTCTTGGCAGAGCAGGAAAAGCAAGTTAAAACCAAACCCATTTACACCATAAACATTCAAAGAACAGGAAGCAAATACAATTCAGCATCAATATCATTGTAAAATCTCAAAATTTTCAAGCCAACCACGATGTTTCAGTACTTACCTACCAGGGCAGAGCACGTGGCTTTGCAGTGCTAAAGCTGATCAGCTTTAACCACAAACCCATAAAGCAGCAGTTTTGACCCTGATAAGGCTCTCCATTATCTGGCCAGGCTGCAAAGCAGTTGCTTAAGAGATTTTGAAGACACATACAGAAAACTGCCTCCATAGTCTGCCTCAGTCCCTCCTGACACCCCAGGAGCATCAAACCATCCTGCAACCCCTTAAAGCACACAGGTCCAGAGCTGTTTGGGAGGGGGTTAAACAAAGTGATGCCCAAGGTTGTTTAAAGCACACTGTGCTCACTATGGGGGTGAGAGACCCCCACACAGACCCTCACACAGCAAGCACTGCTGGGGAAAGGGGGCACCAAGGGCAGGGACGTGGCACAAAGGGCTGTGCTGAGGCCACCAGTGCATATCTAACACCTGACAAATCCTTCTCCTTCTGCAGCCCGGAACCTGAGCATAAGCACAGCCGACAGGGAGGAGTTTGAGCAGCACGCCGAGTGCCTGGGGCTGAGGGCAGAGCAGATCGTGTATGCCCCGTGGAAAACGGTACTGGGCACACTGGGAGGGGCCAGGGCCACCACAGCCCCCGCCAGGCAGGGCTGCAACACCCCAGGCTGCACCTCCAGCTGCCAACCCAGGGTCTTGGAGACACATTTCCGAGTTGGAAATGATTTAGGGAATTAAATAATCACAGGCTTGCTTCAACAGAGGTTTAATAGCACCCCCAAAGCAAATACCAGAGCATCTCCACGGGGAACTCCAGTAACAGCCTGCCTACCCCTGCCAGGGGGAAACAGGCAAGGGATTTTTGCCCTGAAATTACTGCTTTTGCCTTGAAATCCATAATTTTGCCCCATAGCAAGCACCAGCTGCCCTCAGGAGTTGCAGAAAGGAGAGGAGGCCCAAGGGATTTTTTTCCTTCAGGTTTTCCACCAAAATGTTAACCAGGTCCTGTCCTCACCTCTGCCAGCTGATTTAAGGCATTTTATCCTGCAAACATTCCAGACCCTGAGTCAGCGGGTCCTGCTTGCAAAGTGAAGGTGAAAAACATCTTACCTTTACAGCTCTGTCCTGGTCATCTGCTCATCCACATCAGCAGGCTCTGAGTTTTCAGAGGTGCCCAAAACCCTACTCCAACTCACCAGGCTGGATCCGACATCGTCCCCAACAATTATCCAGCCTCAAGAGGCTTCTTTTAAAACTGTCCCACAGGTTCAGGGGAACAGAGTGGGGCTGGGTCAGGTCTCCTCTCCCATTTAGCAAACGAGCAGCACCTGGGAGGCAGAGCCCAGCTCTCCACATTAACTGCATGCAGCTGTGGAGTGGGGGGGTTGCAGTCTCTGGATCACGTTTAAATTTGGGCAGAATGAGGATGATTGGTCAGGACTGTCTGTGCTTGTGAGCTCTGGTGTGCAATTGAGTTTGGCAGTTACTGGCCAAAGTAAGACACTGCACCTGAGGAGTGAAATACCAATTAAACAAACAGAAAACATTTGGGAGACCTTTGTCATCAGGCTGAAGGAGGTGGATGTGAACAGAGCACCAGAGCAGACCTACAAAGCCCCATGTCAGCTGCAGGCATTAATAGAACTTTACCTATGCTGAGTGCCCGAGCAGCACAAGCTTTTTTTATTTATTTCCCCCCAAGTCTGAGCTCCCCCTTTCCTTCAGAGCATGCACAGCCCAACTTTGCACCAGAAACTTTTTTTCCTCTTCTCAACACAGACCTGGAAAATGGCACCAANAACTTTACCTATGCTGAGTGCCCGAGCAGCACAAGCTTTTTTTATTTATTTCCCCCCAAGTCTGAGCTCCCCCTTTCCTTCAGAGCATGCACAGCCCAACTTTGCACCAGAAACTCTTCCCAGCATAGGCCTGGAAAATGGCACCAGCAGGAGCTGAGTGCCTGGGCCAGCAGGGTGAAGCCCTCTTAGACATAATCAGCTAAAAGGAGAAAGGAGAATGCCTTTTTTTGTGAGTAAATTCTCTCTTGCTGGTGCCTTGGCAGATTCACTTACCCTGTTTCTGTTGTTTTGACAGGAGGTGTGTCAAGTGGAGGAAGCAAAAGGCAGCAACAGCCCACAGCCAGAGCCTGTGGCTGCAGTCACAGCATCGCCTGCTCCAGATAATCCCTGGCCTGGGAGTGCAGGGAACTGACCCCACATAGGGCCATAAATGTGTTCTTCAAATCAGATACAATTTAATGCCAAATTGCTTGGGAGTAGAGGGTTCTGAAGAGGTCAGAAGTGGGGTTTGCAAAAAAAAAATAAAAAAAAAAACCCGAACATCCAATTCACCTTGTGTGTCATTCAGCTACGAGAGAGTCAGCCTGGAGCGTCCCACTGAGCTTGGAAAAGCGCTCTGCCAAAAAGCAGCGCTGCAATGCAGCAGTAAGAGAGACCAGCCAGGAGAGGGCAATCATTAACTACTTTAAACAAGCAAGCATTTGAGGAGTAACTGGGATATAGAGCAGGCTGGAAACTCAGCTGTACCTGTACAGCCTGAGGAGAAGGGGGCTTAGCTGAAAGGAACCACTCAATTCTCTTGACAGCAGCTTGACTGCCAGGTAGCCCAGGTGGGACAGATATTCCTGCCCAAAGCCTCTGGAGCAGGCAAGTGCTCCCTGATAATGCCCATCCACACCTTGGTTTGCACACCATGTCTGACACTGACACTTTATCCTCCTGCCAGAGGGAAGGGGTGCTAACCCAACCCAGCCTGGATTTGTAGTTTCCCCAGACGTGTTTTCTCATTTCTCAGCAAGCTCAGCACCCTGGAGATGAGAAGTGCCAAGAATGACATTGCTCTCCATGGCTCCAGTGCACCCCTGCACTCGTCAGGCACCTCACACACCCCTTATCCCAGCACCAGCACTGCCATTGTAAAAGTGGGTGACTGTAACAAGAGACTGCTGCATGCCTGGAGAGTAATTCAAGCTCAGCTCTAACTTAGTAATTAAGCACTGAAAATATCTCTCTTCCTTAAAAAGGAAGAAAATTTAAAAAGCCAAAGGGAAGGCAGCAGTGAGCTCTGTGACTCCCTCTGGAGCTCCAGGGTGTTCTGTTTCCTGTCCAGCTGCCTTTAGCAGGCAAAATTTCAGTGTCAAACCTTTGGAGTGGCTGCTCTAGCAAAAAAATTTACAGTTTTACAAGATCACAGAATCATTAAGGTTGGAAAAGACTTCCAAGGTCAAGTCCATCCTGTGACTGATCCCCACCTTGTCCCCAGCCCAGAGCACTGAAGGCCACACCCAGTCATTTCTGGGACACTTTCCAGGGATGGGGACTCCACCACCTCCCTGGGCAGCCCCTTCCACTGCTTGACAGATCTCTCAGTGAAGAAATTGCTCCTGGTGTCCAATCTGAACCTCCCCTGACACAGCTTGAGGCCATTCCCTCTCCTCCTGTCCCTTGTTCCCTGGGAGCAGAGCCCGACCCCCACCTGACTGCACCCTCCAGTGTCAGGGAATTGTGGAGAGGGACAAAGTCCCCCCTGACAGTGCTTTTCTGTAGGAAAAAAATAAGTTCAGCCCATTCCCTGCAGGTCTGGAGGCACAGGTACCTAGCCAGCCCTTGCTTCACCACCTCTTTTAGCTTGTGATGTGAAACACAAGTCCCCAACCTCTCCAGAGGGCAGAGNACTGAGTGCCACACCCAGTCATTCCTGGGACACTTTCCAGGGATGGGGACTCCACCACCTCCCTGGGCAGCCCCTGCCAATGCTTGACAGATCTCTCAGTGAAGAAATTGCTCCTGGTGTCCAATCTGAACCTCCCCTGCCACAGCTTGAGGCCATTCCCTCTCCTCCTGTCCCTTGTTCCCTGGGAGCAGAGCCCGACCCCCACCTGACTGCACCCTCCAGTGTCAGGGAATTGTGGAGAGGGAGAAAGTCCCCCCTGATAGTGCTTTTCTGCAGGAAAAAAATAAGTTCAGCCCATTCCCTGCAGGTCTGGAGGCACAGGTACCCAGCCAGCCTTTGCTTCACCACCTCTTTTAGCTTGTGATGTGAAACACAAGTCCCCAACCTCTCCAGAGGGCAGAGGGCTGAGGGGATGCTGCCAGTTCAAGGGCCCATCTCAGCTGACACCACTGGAGAGCTGTGGCTCAGATTACAAAAACACTGACTTTATGAAGAGATTTAGAGCTGAATAAAAGCCTTGAATTACAGTAGGAGACACAGGGAACACACAAAGCAAGTCTGGCCCCCACAGCAAGTTTTGTTAACCAAATCAGAGGCCACTTGCACTACCAGCTATGGCTCCTGAATGACCTTCAAGGGTAGCTCCTGGCTGGGTTGTTATTCTTGAAAAAACTTGTACAAAGCCTTTATTTTGAAAACCGTGTAAGCCAGGCTCTTTCAAGGGGATAACTGGAGACTGCAGAGCTTTCAGTTTTTCTGGGAAATTCACTTCTCTGAACAGAGTGTTATGGATACTGCAGAGATGAGCAAAGTCCAGCAACACTCAGAGACAGGTAAACAGTGTCTGAACATCCCTGACTCATCACCACCATTATCAGCCTTGATCTTGCTGGCTTTGTTTTTAAGAATTCTGTTCTCCCGGGTCCTCACAGAAAGAATCCTTCCCTGTGTCAGTGCCCTTGGTAAGAATTAGCCCAGGAAGAGTCTGGCCCCAAAGAACACAAAGCACAGAGAAAGAGATGGAGACATGGTACCTCTTTATCAGACCTTTATTAGCAGACTGTTCCCTACATGAAGAATCCGAGTTAGATTTGCATTATAACAATTTGTGGTTACAGCTACAAAGATGGTTGTCATTTTGCATTGATTTTTGCATTCTGATATTCATATTCTCATTAGGCCACACTGGTAGGAAGGAGCCACTGCAGAATTTATGACAGATCTCAGGAAGAGGGGGGTGGAAAAAAAATCTTATCAGTAATCCTCTGTTGGTTAGATTTCCACGTGGCTACTACTGACAGCACTGAAAGTGAAGGCAGAGTCTCACCTGGGAGACTCTCCATGAACCACCAAATCTGTCAGAAAAAAGGCAGCTGTTGAGTGCTAGCAAATCCTTTTCCAATTTCTCACACACATCTCCACAGTGTCCTCCTGCATGTGATGAGCACTGGCTCAGCAGCAGGGTCTGCTGATCCAGCCTCAAAGCACAACTGCAGCAGCTCGTGCCCAAGTGCAGGTTTCCTTCCATCTCTCTGGAAATGTGTATTGTCTTTTGTCCCTGAGATTTCTCTCTTCCCCCTTACCTAAAAACTCCCCCAAACGCTCTTAATTAACTGTTGTGACATCCAACATCCACAAACCTTCCACTTCCCAACTTCAGCCATCCACCCAAAGCCTTTCTGCTGTGCACAGAGGCAATTCCAAGCTAAGGCAAGCCTGACAGTGCACCCTCTCCCCAAAGTTCTGCTTCCTCATCTGCTCCCTTCTCTCCTAAGGCTTCTTGCTACAGAAATTCTCTGGGCTGAGGTTCTCCAGCAACAAACCCAGACATGGGAAAGGCAGTTCAAGCCCCAGAGGGCAGGGACACGAGTGACTTTAGCATCCCTCCCCAGAACTCAGCTGTGTGATGTAAAAGAACTAATAGAGAACTTTTCAACAGGAGAAATACAAGCACAGTAACAATATTTAAACAAACCTAAAAAAATAGTCTGACATAACTCTGTTCAAATAAATACAAAATAAATATGCTTTTAAGCAGTAAAACAGTGGAATGCAACGCTGGTCCATTTTACCCAAAATGAAAAGTTGGGTGAGGATCTCCCAGGCCTCAGAAGCTGGATCCTATTAACTAAAGCAGCCCATAATGCTATCAGAGAAATTTTAAAGCCATCTCTTTCCCTTAGCCTTATGAGAAGCACCCTTTGAAAGACAAGCAAGCATGTCTTCAGGACTGAAAGCTCACCTCTCCCAGTGACAGCCAGCCCCTCTCCCTAACACCCCTTCCCACAGCAGCCATCCCTGACTCGGGGCCTCCAAACCTGAACACGGATCTACCAAGAGGTCTAAAGAGATAAGATAGCAGCATAGGCACGGGGTTTGGAAAAGGTTCACGAGCTCTCCTTGGCACCAGGCAGGATGGAATTCAGAGGTCCATGCAAGGCTGCACAGGGGCTCTCAAGCCGTGCTGGGAGCACAGCTGCACAGGAGCTGGGAGTTGTTTTGTCTTTGTTCACTAAAGCCATGCATCACAGTGCCGGGCAGCCCAGGGCTCTCCTGCCTTCCCCTTTCCAAGCCCCTGCAGAGAATGAGACAAGCCAATCCCGGCATGCAAAGGATACAGGCATGCAGGCTCTAGTCTGCTGCTTCTGTTAGTAAGTGCATCTTGTTAGTGGGTTTATGAGACACACTTAAACCTATAAAAAATAAATAATCCTAATTCTTCATCAGGCTGGCTTAAGTAACCTTCAGCCTGGCCGGATAAACCACTGCCCACCAGCCCTCCAAACCAGTATAGATCAAAGTAACATTTCATGTCAATTCTTGGAAGCAGAACATGAATGTCTCCCACCCAAAGGAATATTTGTAAACATAACAAGCCTGGTGTGGCAGCAGCTCCTACACAAGGTTTGTACAAATTTAAACAATGGGTAGGAAGTTAAACAACTGAATGGAAAAAGCAGCTCTCTGAATGGAAAAAGAAGCTCTTTCAGCAAGTCAGAAGGTGCTCATCTGTAGGCAAACAGCTCTGTACAGGCAACACGCTGAGAGCAGACCTGTAACCCAAATCTTTGCTACTCTGTCATACTGCTGGGAACTGACCTCAGCAACTCCCACCTTAAGATCTCCCAGGAGTTCAGCTCCTGGTTTCCCAAAAGGCCCAACAAAAAGGGCCCCGTGATGGTTTATGTGGAGCTCTGAGTAGCAAGATGGCAAGGGACACTAGATCCTCCCCTCCCCCTTCCTTACTGACTCACAATCTGAGATTTCACAGCTTTGCTTAGTCAGCTTAGTGTCGACACATTCACAGAATGAGAGATGGCTTATATGTCTTGGGATTGCATCCCAAGATTTCAGAGTTCCGAGCCCTCAGCGTCTCCTGGTCACCGCGAGTCCACGCCCAGAGTCATCTTCAAGTTTTCATACACCACATAGCTGATGCTCACAGCTGGGATCACCTTCATAAAGTTGGGTGCCAGACCCCGGTAAAGCCCAAACGCTCCCTCTGTCTTCAGAATGTGTTTGAACAGTCCCCTCATGGTCACCTCAGGAGCACCCTCCACTGAAGCTGCAACAGGGAAAGCCACAATGAATAATGCAGCCTATGTGGTGAAAACACTTTTGTTTCCAAGAGCAGTTCTGATCCGTGTGCATTCAGATGTTCCCAGAGCAAAGGTGCTTCGTGGGGGACAGCATTAACTCCTCAGCTACCCATTCTGTGCTCCACACTGCAAGTGCTGTCTCAATCTGCTCTGCAGATGCCCTCAGCCCAGAACTGCTGATCTGGGCAAAACAGAACCTCTGTCCTAGAGGTCCTTGGCCGCAGAAGGGCAGCACAAAGTCCACTGTCCCCTTGCAGCATCACAAACAACCCACGGCTCGGCTGCATGGGCCAGCTGAGGCTGTTGTTGCAATGTTTACACTAGAGAACCTTTAGCCTTGCTCAAAAACAAAGGCAGGAGTTCCCACTGTTCCAAAAGCTCTCACCTTGGGCCTGCATGCGTGTCCTCACAAGGGCCAGGGGGTAGCTGGCAAGCTGTCCACAGGTGCTGGAGATGGTGCCACAGGCCAGCAGAACAAAGACCCCAGGGTCAGCACTGTTGACAGCGTAGCGTTGCAACCAGGTATTTTTTAATGTCTGGAAGGAACAAGCCCAATGTTAGCAAGGAAGAGGCAAGCAAAGGAGTATCACATTTCATGAAAGATCTAGAGCCCAGAAAGTTCCAGGCAAGTTCAGCCAGAAGCACAGGGCTTTTCAAATCTTTTTGAGCTGCTCTTGCCATACTGCCTGGGGAGAATCCCTCCTTTATTTTCTGCTGCAATTTTCTCATCAAGAAAAGAAACAAGGATGTGGGCTATGGCTTATAAACTAGAATCATCATATTAGATTATCTTTTAAGCCATTTTTGGGTAAAAAAAGTACACTTGTGCCCCACTAAGCTGCTCAAGAAAGCTTTGATAAATTACTTAAACTCCTGTGATGATTAATAGGTCTGACAGTGATAAGGCCACACAGACAGCACAGCCCTACAACAGGTTGACAAAAATGTAAAACATAATATAATAACTGGTAGGCTTAACCTAACAATAGGTTAAAGGCTTCATACCTCATAGACTGCCAGGTCAATACCAGCATATGGAATGATTCCCAACATATTGGGGATGTAGCCTTTGTAGAAGGCAGCCATTCCTTCCTTTGCAAGGATGTTCTTGGCACAATCCAACATGCCTGAGTATTGTCCTGTCTTCCTTAGAGCCATCCGTGTTTTGAGAACCTAGAAGACAAGAATAAATAGCATGAAGGCCTAGAGGAGAATCAGCAGGAGGTGTACAGACAAAGTCACTCTTAGCAGCACAACTGTCAGGACCACAGCAAATGTCCTGCAAGCAGCACTGCGTGGCACCACCTCTGAGAACTCCTTCATTAAACATCACAGGCTGGTGTTCCACCCACATCTCCCCATCCCTGCCTCTTCCCAAGAGCCCTCCTGGGCTGGGCTCAGCCTCCTGCCTCACCTCCATGGGGTAGATGCTGCTCTGTGCAATGGCCCCTGCCAGAGAGCCGGCCAGGAGCCGCTCGTGGATCCTCAGCATCTCCTGGTCAGTCCCAATGAACCGCTTGATCTGCAGAAACCACAACAGACACGCATTGAGGCTCCGTGACTCATCCCAGCCACCCCTTCCTTTTCAGCTTGTCCTTCTGCACTCACAGCTGTGCCCCCTCACCTGCTCATAGGCCATGAACTTGATGGCTGACTCGGGGGCAATCTTCAGCACGTTGATGCCGTTGCCTCTCCAGAGAGACCTTGGGCCACCCTCGCGGATCATCTGAGTGAAGCCGCCGATGATGCACATGTTGTTACTGCGGGACGCGTGGACCTGGGGGACAGGGACAAGCCTGGATTAGTTCCAGTCCCCATTACGACAGTGCAACGTTTTTCTGTAATCCAGGGACAAAAGGGCGCTTTTTTATTTACCCAGAGCTTTGCCAAGGCTTTAATCCCTTCCAGATAACTTCTACAATAGGAAAGCAAGTTTCTTTTCTTTTTTTGCCAAGTCTAGCGTTAACTAATCAATCTAATCAATATCTCCCTCTGGAATGGGAGGAAAGGTTAAATAGGCAACTCTCTTGTTTTTTTCCCATACCTAGCATCAACTACCCAGCAACTTCTCAGCTGGTTCAAGAGCAGGTGCAGTAAAAAAGCAGCCTAAAAATCAAAATTTTCCAACTCCTTTCCAATGCTGATAATACTGAATACAAGCTCTACCAACTGACCACCACATTCACTTCAACTCTCATGGCCTCAGGGTCTCTCAAAGGAACACAGGATTTTAAGCTGTTTCACCAAAATCCACGTTTTCAATAAAACTGTCTTACTCCTGACAATTTTGGCATGTCTACCTCCAAAAAGATTCTCTGTATTTTTTCTAGTCAATGAATAATAACTTTTTTATATTACTTTGATCACTCAAATAATTCACAATGCTTTTTAAAATAGCAATGAAAGAAAAACAATATTAACATTAGCCAGAATGCTGTACTGTGTTGATGAACATTATCACCTCTCAGGTAACCATAAATATCAAAGGAACCTGCTCAGGTATTTAAACCAACTGGAACTGCTCCACCATACCTGCATGAGCACTTTCAAACGGTCCAAGGGAGCTGTGCAGGTTCTGGACACAGCACCTGCACCTCCACCTGCAACCAGATGTCTCCACCACATCCCTGTCTGCCTCTCTTCCACTGTGAACTCATCAGGGACAGTCAAATTCTCTCCTACATCGAAGATCTGCAAAAGGAGAAGGTGTAGAGAAATGCTTCATCAGCCAGTGATCTTGCTGAAGTTTCACTGCTCTTCATTAGTGCCAGGTGCTCAAGTAGAGGATATGTTTATTCCAAGCTTATCTGCAGCCACTGACTGCTGTGCCTGGCCACAGGAGCTGCCACTGCTAGAACATGTCACAGAGGAAACTCATTTCTGATTTCAAGATTTCTCTCCAAGAACCTGGCAACTGCTGAACATTTGTCTACATCAAAATACTGTGGGTCATATTTAGGAACAAACTGACCAACTGCAGGCAGCTGCATGGCAAAAAAGCTGGACCTCACCAGAACCTTCCAAGCTCGCAGCCAGTTAAATCTCCTACTATTTCATGTACAGATAACTCCAGGAAGGATGGCTGCCTGTGGCACCAGATTCTGGTTTTAACAGGTCCTGAACCAGCTGGGGCTGGCCACTGGCAGGAGCTCCTGGAGGTGCACACCAAGAGAACACCCTCATCTCTCTGCAGTAATGCAGTCATCATTACCTGTGCCAGCAGCTGTGACAGTGATATGCAGCAAGATTACAGCAGAGGACAGGAAGCAATTGAGCTTCCAGTGCTACAGGGAAGCTATGAACCATGAAGAGAAAGATAAGGACTGCTGATAGCAGCTCCTGGGGGCCAGGACTTGGACCAAGAAGCTGGGCAAAGACTGAGACCTGCTGTACAGGAGCTATTTCCTACCGTGGAGTGCTTCCAGTACAGGATGATTTCAGGAATGTTCTCCACAGGGTGCAGCAGGTGATAGTCTCTCCACTCATTCCAATCAATTGTCATCGTCCCATTTTTATCCATGCTAGAAAGATTGATCATCAGGTGAGTACAGACTCCCACAGCATGACAAATTCCTCCTCCCCTTCCCTTTGATTATTCAGGCCTACACCAAAAAGAGCTTTGCAAAGCAACTACTAAAAGACATCTAAAGAGACACAAGACAAAGCTAGGAAATCATCTGTTCACCAAACAATGCCAAGGTAGAAGTGGGCTCTCTCTTTCCTCCCCTCTCTCTCCCTTCTAACCAGCCCATAAGAGCATTTGCAACCCCTCCTACCAGATTCAGGGACATAACTGACACTGAAGGGAAAATAATACTTACTAGGTGACAGGACCCCAGAAGTGTCCCGTCCTTATTCTGACACACAGGCAAACAGACAGAGGGAAGATAGCAGAGGAAAAAAAAGAGGAAAAAAACAGCACAAATAAGTGGTTGTTAACATGTTAGTGCCACATGCATAAAGCACTCAGCATTTCCAAAGAGCAACTGCACAGTCCCTCTCCAAAGCAGCAAGCTCAGGGCAGCAGGACAGTCAGACAAGGATGCAAATCAGCTCAGATGCAGCAAGCACTTCCCCTCAACAGAGCACGGAGAGACTCTGACAGTAAGTCTCAATAAAGCATTATGATTTTATAATTGAATGTCAGTTCACAGGGAAAAATCAAAATAGAAAGTAACAGGAAAAAAAGGGAGGAACCAAAGTCTCTGGAAAGTGCATACAGAGGAAAAAGAGACAGGTTCTACATCCCTATATTTCCTTCTAGCTCCCTCAACATAAAACAGAAAAAACAGTAGAATCTTCACCTCTTCAGTATTTTCTCAGCCTGTTGTTCAGAGATCTTGACTCCCAGGTCCCGGAGAGACTGGACAATCTCCTGGGCATCGATGCGGCCTGCAAAGATCAACCAGTGAGCTCAAGGACACATATTACAGGCTAACACAGTCCACCCTGAGCATGAGAAAGGTGTTTACCATCATTCTTTTTATCCAAACTCTTGAAAACCAGTCTCAGCTTCTTTTCATGGTCTTGGAGATAGTGAACAAATTCCTCAAAGTCCAGCTGTCCATCCAGGTCTTTGTCTCCAGCCTTCACAATTTTCTGTTCAGAAAACAACCAAGAACTGTCAGTTCCTTTGTTCACTCAGATCTATCCCCTCCTTCTACCATATTTTAAAAACATTTCCCACGCAACTTTGACTTTTTCTCCAAAAAGTAGCTGACAGAATTGTAATTCTTCTAAGAGAGTTGAGCAACGCAGTAGCGTAGAAAAGTCACCTGATTCCAACTGTTTCCCAAAGTCCATCACACAGATGGAATGTCTCATGGTTTTATCAGGGATATTCTGCTAGTGTCATGTGTCTAATCTCAGGGCTGTACCTTGATTAACACCTCGCAAAGTCCTTGTGAAGGTTCTTGAACTAAGTATGAGCCAACGGATTTGCATAAAAAGTGAATCACAAAACTTGAGGTTATAAAAAAACTGAAATGAGAGGGAATTTCGTGCCTACTACAATCCTTAGAGAAGTAAGCTGCCTCTGGCAGTAACTAATTCCAACCAGCAAAATCCTGTCCAGCTCTAGTGAACACAGCCAAAGATAAAACTTTTGTGAACTGGTTTAGGCACCCTGAAGCTATGTGCTTTAATTACACAAGTTTCCATGATATGCGTATAGAGCAAGAATAGGTTCTTAGTAGGACAAAGCTAAAATCAAGATCAAACTGTGCCAGACATCTAGGACAAGGTAAATGACTAATTAACTCACTGAGGCAATAGCCCATGGGCTGTCCTCTCTAAGGGCACATGGCTGCATGTTGACAGGTGAGGTGATTTCCAGACTGCAAGAATGTGGCTCAGGGAGTTCTATCCCCCTTCTGGTTCAGTCATTGCCTTTGACAGCCTTTAAGTCTTTTCCAACATGAATCAGTAAGCAACACTCAATGAGGTGTGATTCAGTCTAGTGCATTACCCAAAGTTTTGTTTTAATTCTTCTAACATTTATGTTAATAGCAGATGGGTTGTTAAAGAAGCTCTGTGCTGAGATGAAACACTGAGTTAACCCTCTGTTCACCAGTATCTTGTTCAATATCTAGACTTCCAAGTATTAGGAAATCCTAAACTCACTGTGATATGTCCTCAGTCTATGGCCACCAGTCTCCTTCATAAGCCACAAGGCTTTGTTTCAATGTCATCCTAAATTACTTCAGCACTAAATAACTTGCTGTTGAAATGCTCTCTCTCACCCACCAAGTCCTGTCTCTTTAGCCCTAATGCTATGAGGATTATTCCTAATCACTTTATGGACCTTAAATAAGAAAGTGCTGTCCCAGCTGCCCTGACCTCCAAAGTATGCCCAGTATTCCTAACCTGCCATTTATCATATGACCCTTGTGAAGTTGTAGGCTAAATATAGACCAACACCCCTCTCCTGTCAGCACACTGAGCTTGAACAGCTGAATCAGGGCTTCCCTCTCACTGGCAACCCCCAACCAGTTGACAGGCATTAATAATTTGGAGGCACTGTAAGAGAGATGTGACTGTGCAACTGCTGCCTCTCTCCCAGCACGCCCCAACAACTGCACAAATGCACCCTGAGTGATCAGAGACCACAGACAATAAAAGCTTTGCCCTGTGCACCTTCCTCCCCCACAATCACAGTACAAAAACACTGCCTGCCCAGCAGTAACCCACAGCACACGTGTGAGGGGTGAGAAGGCCAAGCTCTCAGAGCTTCCATCTTCTCTGGAGGTGTGAACAAATACCTGCCTCCTCACTTTCAACAGCAAACGTGAAATCTGGCCATTAACAGCTATTTTGGCTGCAGAAGCTCCTGTGGTCACCCACAGTCACAGACCCTGCAGCACACTGTGGGAACTCACACACCTTCCAGCCTGTTGCCCCTGTCTCTGCAGAGGCATAAAAGGCCTCCCCTGCTTGGCTGATCAATAATCAACACTCCAGGCTCTTGATAGCCTGATCATGAAAAAAGAAGTAGCAGCAAGCTGAAAGCAAGAGCTGTGACACATGAGGATGGAGAACTCCATGGATTTAGTGCATGTCCCTTCCCCAGCAAAGCAAAAGGTTCTTGCATAACCTTCCCCAGCTCAGCCCACCCACCCCTGGCTGAGTCACTCACACAGAGCTGCTCTGCTCCCAGAACAAACCTGCTCACCTTCACCAGCTTCAGCTGACTCTACATTACAGCCCTGCTGTCAGAAGGAGGCATGTGGAAGGATGCAAGAAGGAGGAAGAGGATGTGAAATGCTGTATCTGAAAAGACCCATAGAAGCAGAAGACTCCCAAGTCTGGAAAACCCATTTTTCTATTTAACTCACAGCAGCTGGTTTAAACAGTCTTACAGGCACGGAGACCTCATCCAATTCAAAACAAAAGAATCAAAAAGAAAAGAGTTCACACTGGTTCAGCAATCCCTGCCAAGGGGCACCAGAAACGTTTCCATGCTTCACTCAGGTAATTCAACAGAGCCACCATGAACTTCTCCCCCTCTCAGGTGAGCCACTGAAGGGATCAGACACCACCCCTCCATCACTGCCTCCCTCCCGTTCCTCTCTCAGGGCCTTACCTGCTTCCACTGGCGGTAGGTGGAGAATTCCTGGGAAGGAATGAAGAGGCTGAGTCGGAAGATGGATTTGAGCTCGGCCGGCAGCCCCTTCGACTCAAAGTACTCAAACTCCGCCTGCCTCTCCCCAAACGCCGGCACGTACAGACAGAGGCAGAGCATCTCCCTGAGCTGCCCTGCTCACTCCGACCAGCGAGGAAGGGAAGTAAAACTGAGTGATTCCCCTGAGCTAATTTCAGTACGTAGTGGAAAGGAAATGCCAGCAAGTCTCATGACATATCCCTATGAGTGAGCCTGGCTCCAGCGGGATTGGCTGCGCAAGCCCTGCCCTTCTGCTTAAAAGGGAACCGGGGCTGTTCAGTCCCACCCAGCTGATAGCAGGGGACACGTGAGCGCCTCCCGTTGCTCAACACCTGGCTCCCATTAAACCCGGGCACCTTACATCACACTCGCTGCCAGTTAACTCTTACACCTAGCCCTCTTAACCCGAGACACTTTGGCCGAGGGCCAGGACGCTCATTCGCTGTGCCTTACATCCAATCAGTCCTTTGCTGATCCTGTTCTCACCTCTGTGGGGATTTACACAGGTAGCACACTGGGGACCAGTCTTGATCACAACCTCTCCCATCGTGCAACACAAGAAGACTATCATTGTCTTCCCAAAAATTATTTTTTTAAAGTGCAGTAAACAGGATGCCAGCCACTTACTGCTTTAATACACATTTAGGATAGCTAGCTTAAGCAAGTTTTCCACTTTTATGAGGTTATTTTGTTATGCCAGAGTTGGCTGGCTTTGGTTGCAAGTTCTCCCAAAATCACTTGTGCCAGCTAAGAGCAGACAACCCCTGCACACGAAGATCTCTCCCCTCTGTAACACTCTAGAGCTACCAACACAGCAGCAATAAAGCCTGCAGAGGTTTGTCATTGAGCCAAATACAGAGAAAATCACCCACATCAAGGGCAGGCTTCAAAACAGCCCCAGCTGCTCTAAGCCTCCTAGCTAAGCATCCACAGCAGTTACACCAGCTTAATATTTTTCATCCTCTTCTGACTCCAATTAAACATTGCAGTCAGATATGTACTAAGAGAAGTGTCCCAGGCAGAACAACATTTTCCAGTTTCTACCCTTGACAGTTTAACTGCTTTGTAAGCGAGTTCCTGAGCTCTCATTAGGAGTAAGCAAGGCTGGAGGGAGTGTGGCACAAGCACCATTTAATGCAGGTATAATTACAGCTTTCTGAGCATTTGGTGTAGTTTGAGGTATGGGCTAACACCTAGCTCTCCAGAGAGAGTACCAGTGTGCAGCAGGCAACGATGCTGTTGAGGACAGAATCCCTATTTGCTAACATGAATTTTAAAGAAAGTTATAGCCTTTTTATTTATTAGAGAGAAGCTATCACACAGGGAAGATGCAAAAAGCCCCGGCCAATAACCCAAACGCTGTAATCCTGTCAGCACTAGAAGTAACAAAATGTGTTTGCTGAACTGGTTCAAGCCAGCCAGGATAAGAGCCTTCCCCACTGCTGCGGACACAGCAACATTTTCTAGTGTCTGTTGTGTTTGAACAGCCTGCCTGGCAGAGCAAAGTCCAAGCAGCACTCCCCTCCTCAGGCCCTCATGCACAGGCTGCCTGTATGTCTTTACCGTGGTATTTTGTTCCCTAAAGCAAAGCCAAGGTCTGTAATGAGCTGTTCATGGAGCTGCATGTCAATCGCACAAACTGGGAATATTTAATCTGTGGCTTAATTTCAAGGATTTTTTTTTTTTTTTTTTTTT
>VZTB01007832.1:42859-57380 GCA_013397245.1 Thryothorus ludovicianus | reverse complement strand
AAAAAAAAAAAAAAAAAGCATCGTTTACATAAGCAACTTCCACCTCAAAGGACATCTCAGTACAAGTCCTCCTCTCCCCTACCACAGAAGGCCACCTCTAATAGAGAAGGCAGCAATTTTCCAAAAATGCCACAAAGGGTTTTATCTCAGCAAGAACTCTCAAGCATTGAAGGAGCCAAAATATTGCTCATTTTCTTTTCAAGTTCAGCCCTAAAGTTATTGTTACCACGGGGACTTTTAGCCTCCTGACGCAGGGAGATTGGCAGCTGGCAGCTAAGACTGGTGATAACCTCACTTTATGAGCCAAATGTTTTCTCCATCTGCTCCCAAATGTTAGAAGGCAACTCCCATATCAAATGTACTGCTGCATGGAAGGAAAAATAAAGTGCACCAGAGGCACCAAGTAATTTACTAATCACAAGCAATCCATGTGATTTATGCCCAAATTGGTCTCCAAACACTATGCTCGATAAATCAGAAAGGTTTTCTATCTTGACACTTAAGCACTTTCCTTGAGCGTGACCTCACATTAGTTAAGCATTGAGGTGCCATAATTAGCTAAGGATGGAGCAGAAAAAAAGACTGACTTATTAATAGAACTGCTCTGGAAACAGGAAGTTTATTTGATTTCCCCTAAAAATTGCATGACACGGAAGCTTGCTCGCCAGCTGAGGGCTGTTCCCACATTTTTAACTGGAACTTGAGAGTTTTGAACTCTGCATCCTCACTCTCAATGGTTTTTACCCTGCTGAAGGCTTTGTAAACTCTAGAACGATTTGAGTTGGAAAGGCCCTTAAAGAGCACCCAGTTCCAGCCCCCTGCCACAGGCAGGGACACCTTCCACTAAATCAAGTTGCTCAGTGGCCCTTCCAGCCTGGCTTTGAACACTTCATGGGGCAGCCACAGCTTCTCCGAGCACCCTGTGCCAAGGTTTCACCCCCCTCACACTACGGATGTGGAAGAGGAGTCGGAGGAAGGAAAGGGCTGAGGAACAATACTGACAGACAAGGGCTTCAGCAGAAAGACAGGATTGTTAAGCAGCATCCAGCCAGCGCTTCCCTCCGGCAGCCAGTTCCAGTCCCTGCAGAACGGTTCCTCTGTGCCGCTCCCGCAGCGCCAAGCAAAGAAACTCTCTGCTGGGAAGTAAAAACGCAGTTTACTTTAAGGTGCTTCCTCCTGGGCTAAGGAATGTTAGGCTGGATTGAATTACATGCAAAGAGGAGGGAATGCAAACGGAGGCGGCATGCAGGGGTAAGCACAGAACGTTCTGGGTCGTGAGGGACTTTTGCCACAGGTCAAGGATTGGGCCCCACAGGTCAGTGTCACAGGGCATGCACAGGCCACTTGTGGTACAATCAGATTTACATACCCAAAGGCACCCAGCAGAAAACCCCCCAGGGCACTCACGTTATTTTTAGAAACAGCACAACTAAACTACTCACAAGATTACACTGCCAAGGAATTCTCTTATTTTACAGCAGCTAGGAAGATGCCAACCAAAAAGAAATCTTAGAAGTTATGATGCTGGAGATTCAAACTTAGAAAGGAACTAGAAACTCTGGAAAGGACTGTGCAAGTAAAGCACTCAAACTGGGGCACCACTCCCAGAACAGGGAGAGAATACGAGCTGTCACTTGAATTAATTATCTTTTCAGTGACTCAGAAGTTATTCTTAAACTCTTCTTCCTTCCTGTAGGACTCAGGCACTCTGTGGGAGCACATCCCTGGCTGCACCCATGTGTTTATCTCCTATCTTCACATGATACTCAGCTGTTTTTTATGGCCCTGCACATAAAATACAAACAACTAGGCAGGGAGAAACTGTGCAGCACTGAGGACAAACCCATTCATCATCGACATGTAAATGACACTAATCACAGTTAAATAGAGCAGCATCATGTTGAACCTTGGAGCCCTGTGTACAGCATCACACAGAGCCGTGTGAGTACAAAAGGCTCCCTGAAAGAGAAAGCCAGAGCTGCATGTTTTATATGCTCCACGTGCAAACTGTACAGCAGCCTCCCCACGTTCTAAGATATTTGCAAACCCATAAAATAAACGAGTCCGGCATAAGCCAACCTGGGCAAATATGAGTAGCAACACGTTGCCAGATTCATATGAGGAAGACGGTGATGGAATAAAACCTGCACAATTACCCTGACTGCAGGAATCGCTTCCAAAGGACCTGCCACTAGTGTAAGTCAGCATGCAAGTTGCCCTGTCCTGAGTCCTGAGGAAACACGATTTCCTTTATGGTTTTTCCTACCCAAACACAAAAGTTTTAATCTTATTAATTATGGACAGTTAATACCGGACATGCCTACAGGTAGCAAGCAAGCTGATTCCTCCGGGTCTAGTGTGGAAGCCAGCAGGGTGGCTCTGAGGCAAGGGGACGGGAGCGGCCGTGTCGCACCGCACAGCCCCGCTCTCGCTCGGGGGAACAGGACGCTAAGGGACGCCGGGGCTGCCATGGTGCTACCGCTGCCCCGGCGAGACACAGCTGGAAGGTCTTCAGAGTCCACGTCCTGCTCCCGAGACGGCTCCGGAGCGGACACGGGACGAAGGGAGCGGCCAAACCCTCCCTGACCTCTGCAGCGCGGTACCGCTCAGCCCCGCCGGGCAGGATCCCACCGCCCGCCGCCGCTCACCCGCAGATCCAGCTCGGTGCGGTGCAGCCCGAGGCGGCCCAGCCCCACGGCCAGGTCGTGGATGCAGAGCGCGCCGTCGCGATTCACGTCGAGCTTCTGGAAGAGGGCGCGGAGACGCCGGTCCTGCTCGGAGGCCTCGCACAGCGACCGCCCGCAGGACCCCGCGCTACCCCCGCCGCCGCCGCCGACGCCGCCGCCACCGCTCTCCACCGCAGATCCGTGCGAGGACCCACATGGGCAGAGAACGCCGCTCACCACCGGGGAAGCGAGAGAGCGCCGCGCCCCCGGCATGGCCGCGCCAGCACCGACCTCCCCTCACGGCCGCGGCACCGGCAAATGGCGCCGCTTCCGCCTTCGCGCCACGCGCCGGCCCCGCCACGTGACGCCACGCGCCGGCCAATCACAGCGGGCGACACGCCCTGGGCCACGCCCCGCGGCGCTCACGTAGAGAGGCGGGTGGTGACGTCACAAGGCCGCCCTGGCCTGCACCAATCGGAAGGAAGCGCGGCGGTGTTTGGGGCGCTGCGCGGGGAGCCGCGATTGGCTGCGGCCGTGGGAGGGCGGTGGGAAAGGGAGCGTCTCCAATCGGGGCGAGAGCCGCCGGCAGTTTGAGCTTGACGGGCGTCGCGCGCACCCGGTGGGCTGGAAAGCCGTGCCCGCTCTGAGTTGATGGACAGGAGAAGCACCCAATGGGATCTGAGCGAGGAAATCCACGGGCGGGCCCAACCCCTCACCGCCCCCACGCAGGCCCAGTGCCCTCAGACCAGCGGCGAGGCGGGGCCGCCTCTTGGCTGCCTGATGGACAGGACTGCTGGCCAATGGTAATGCGGCAGTGCGGGCGGGAGGCGGGGAACTCGCGTGACGAGCAGGCGGGCGGACCAATCAGGCGTGGCAGGAAGAGGGGCCGATTCTGGAAGCCATTACGCCAGTGCCGCAGGGCGGGGGCCGTTGCGCGGGGCTGCCGGGCGGGCGCCGTACGCAATTTGCGTATCGTTGGCGGTGCCAAAGGGGGAGCGGGGGGGACCGACCCCTCCGGGCCCTGAGGGGCCTCGGGGCCCCCCTGTTGGCCCCGGCCCCGGGGGGTGGGGGGGCCCTGCCGCCCCTCGGCCCTGCCCAGCGTCCCCCAGGCCCCCCCAGGTGTGACCCCGTGCCCCGTCCCCGGTGCCCCCCATGGCCATGGCGTCGCCGCCGGCACCCCCAGCCAAGAAGCGGAAGATGAACTTCTCGGAGCGGGAGGTGGAGATCATCGTGGAGGAGCTGGAGCGGGGAAAGCACCTCCTCGTCAACCACTTCAACGCGGGCGTGCCGCTGGCCGCCAAGGCCGCCGCCTGGCACGACATCCTGCGCCGCGTCAACGCCGTCGCCACCTGCCACCGCGAGCTGCCCGAGGTCAAGAAGAAGTGGTCCGACCTCAAGACCGAGGTGCGGCGCAAAGTGGCCCAAGTGCGGGCTGCCATGGAAGGGGGAGGCGAGAACCAGAACGGCGGCGGCAACGGGCCCGAGGGCGAGGACCCGGCGGGCGCCGCGGCCGCCCCGGTGATCCTCACCCCCATGCAGCAGCGCATCTGCAACCTGCTGGGAGAGGCCACCATCATCAGCCTGCCGAGCGGCGACTGCGGCGCGGGTGACGGGAGCGAGATCCCCATCACCGCGTCGGCCACCACGGTCACCCTGACCCAGAGTGAGTGCTGCGCCCGCCGGAACGCTCTGGGCTGGACCAGAGGGCCGCACAGCCGCCCTGACACCCCCCTGCGAGGAGACCCCCGAGCCTTGTGTGGGGAGAGAGCCACAGAATGGCTCTGGTTGGAAAGGACCTTAAAGCGCACCCAGTTCCAACCCCCTGCCATGGGCAGAGTCACCTGCTAGACCCGGTTGCTGCATCTAGCCTGGCCTTGAACATTTCCAGGGTTAGGGTGCCCACAAGTTCTTTGGGCAGAGAGAAGCCCCAACAAAAAGAAATCCCCACATCTCTGTAATGAAATGCTCCTCCCTGTCTGCCCTTGTGCTGTAGGGGAGTGGCCGCAAGACACGCAGGTACTGAAAGTCAGCTTTGACAGCTTGACTCAGCCTTAAGAATAAGGGAATCAAGGATCCTTTGCACCTTGGGAGATTCTTCAGTCCCTCTCTGGGAGCAAAAGCAGGAGGAAAAACATCTTCAGGGCTGATTTTCCAGTGTGCAGTGTCCCAAAGAGCAGCTCTTCTACCGACAGGGGCCATTCTGGGTCTTGTCTTTGCTATTATGTCAGTCAGTTAATGCTGCTTGGAAAGATTGTTTTAAACTGGAGGCTGAGAAATTATATTGTCTAGACAGATAAGGCATACCCCATTCCTTTGGATTGTACAGCCCAGAAGGAAGCTTGACTGAGGGTGGAGTAGACTTAAATAGGTCATTTTGTGCATTGCTGGCTGTTGTATGTTATCTCACCGAACAGGCCGTATTCCTGTGATATTCACTGAATAGCCCTGTAGATAAAAGGTCCTGTATCACAGCTACTCCTGACTCCTTTTCTGTCCTTTGTTCTCAGTTCCTGCAGAGACAACCTACCACAGTCTGGAGGACGGGGTTGTGGAGTACTGCACCACGGAAGCCCCCACCACGGTCACTGCGGAGGCGCCCTTGGAGATGATGGCCCATCAGCACGAGGTGTCCGCCAAGCCCCAGGAGCTGAAAAGCCGCATTGCCCTGAACTCAGCCAAGCTCCTGCAGGAGCAGCGAGTAACCAACCTGCACGTGAAGGAGATAGCCCAGCACCTGGAGCAGCAGAATGACTTGCTGCAGATGATCCGCCGCTCGCAGGAGGTGCAGGCGTGCGCCCAGGAGCGGCAGGCACAGGCCATGGAGGGGACACAGGCAGCGCTGAGTGCCCTCATCCAGGTCCTCCGCCCCATGATTAAGGACTTCCGTCGATTTTTGCAGAGCAATACGCCCAGCCCGTCAGTCACCACCGACCCTGGCCAGACAGGGCAGCAAGATGGTATGATCCAGTGAAAGAAACAGTGATGGGAGGGGAGCTTTAGATTGATGTTAGGAAAAATTTCTTCCCTGAAAGGGTTGTCAAGCCCTGACGCAGGCTGCCCAGGGCAGTGGTGGAGTCACCGTTCCTGGAGGGATTTAAAAGATGTGTAGATAGGGCACTTGGGGACATGGGTTGGTAGTGCATGTGGCAGTGCTGGGGAAAGGGTTGAACTCAATGATCTCAAAAGTCTTTTCCAACCTAAACAATTCTGTGATTCTATGGGACATCTGCCATGCTGAAAACCTGCCCATGCCGGCAGAGGACATTTGGGAGCAAGAGGTGCTGCCTCTTCGCAGTGTCAATGGTTCCTTTGGAGTTTGGCTGAGTCTAAACAGCTTTCTCTTGCTAATCTTGTGCTAATCTGCCTTTTCAGACTCTAGTACAGACCCATAGCAGGATGTGTAAGATACATGTGTAATTAACATGGATCGCTTTAGTTCCTCAAACAAAATATTTAATTTTTTTAAAGTTATTTTTTAATTTCTGTTTAGGAAAATATCTGTCCTAAGTATGACACTTCTCTTTTTCTCTCTCTCTCGAGATCTATAGCCTTTAACTGACTTCTAACGTGGAGAGTTTTGTCGTGATATCAGTGCTGCAGCTGCCAAGGTACAGTGATCGTGAACCCACAGTGCACACAGTGAATGCATTTCTGGCTGTTGCTGAAAGCATTTACTGGAAATGTGGTACCGGATGTGGTAGAACCTTCCCTCTGCACTGAGAGCTATGAATCACACTCCTGCAGCATCACATCCAGCCTGTGCAGACCAGCACCCAGCCTCTGTGCAGTTTTAAGTCCCACCTACCTCCCCTGAGGATCCCAGTGGGATTGAAACAGTGCATTCACCTCGTCCTTTATCTGCGTGCAGTCATGAAATTTCTCAATCAACTTGGCAGATGTGATGAAAGTTTCATGTCTTGGGTACCAGAAACTCTCCTGGGATACGTCTTGGCACAGTGTCTTTATTTGTCACAGCATAAACACCCAAGGGCTTGGATGAGTTTCATTCGGGTGGATGGGACAGTGAAGCTCCACCTCTGCCTCATCTGCATAGTTTGTCACCTCCAGAATCCCTTGATCCATCAAAGTGGACCTGGACTAAGGTCCTGGACTAAGCTGCAGCTACACGGGAATTCCCAATGTTTAGGAGTTTGTCAGCCACTGATTTGTGTGAATTTTGGGGCATTACTTGGTTCTGCTGCTGGTGGTGTTTGTTTTGTACTGTTTGGGAGCTGGAAGCGAGTCCAGCCATTCCGTGTTCGTCTGCTGGCTGCCCTCATCCTGAGAAACAGCTGAGGTTCTCCTCACTATCCTATACCATCATACAGGGTGAAACAACATCCCAGCCACTTCTGGGGCATTCAGGCTATGGGACTTGGTCCTTAATGAGAAAGCTTAATTGCACAGGATGGTCAACGTGATTCTCACAGATTTGCAGTAACTTCATAAACTTTTAGATTAAAGGTCCACTTGTACATGCATGGAAGAAAACTTAGGGAAAGTAAAAAAAGGAAGTGTAAGTCTTCTCCTTCTACGTTGCAAAGTGGCTTACATTAAACAGGCTTGTTGCTTGCCAGGTTATTACTTTTGAAAAGGAACTTTTCCAGAGCTGGTATTTACTTGCTGTTAAGTCTCCTTTAGGGCTGACAAGGGAGTGAATTTGCACAATCAAATGAAACCTTTACCCAGCCTTTAATGGGGAGATGCTGATGAGGGACCCCCGGTTAGAGCAGTAGGTGAAGAGCTCACCACTGTTGGTCCTTGGCCTTCACTCATCTCCTCTTGTCTACAAATCTGATGGGGGAGAAAAGGACAACACAGTGAGAAGGGTTTGGTCCCTGGAAGACTCCCAACCCCTTGGGACTGACACCTCCAAGCTGAGTCAGGGTGGATCCTGCCTTGTCTGGCATCTCACCACATGAGTAGCACTTGCCTGACTCTTCCTCTTAGACTTTGTGGAATCAAATCAATTGCTGAATTGAAATTTATTTTTAAAGTGAGAACTATGTCATACGTGTTGGTTTACCTCATTTGTGTAATGATCTCTCCTTTACAAATACGAATTTTAATAAAAAGTACATTTTGGTAAACAGGCTGTTTGAGTTCATTGGTGTGTGCCAAGGCAGAAGTGAAAATGAGTTCATGACAACAGCTTTGCAACACAGAATCCTCACTGTGAAGGGACCAAGGAGAGCCCTCACTGTGAAGGGACCAAGGAGAGCTGTGAACAGCCACAAGTCACAGTAGATTTTCCTCTTGTTTGTGAACCTTGTAGCCTTCTATTTACATAATTACAGTCTTTTTCAAATAATAGCTTTTAGAGGCTTACCTTGGAGCATGAGTTATTTCACAGTGTCTGACGGATTACTGGAGTAATCTCCCAGCTGCTCAGAAGATGCCACAATAGCCTAAAATAATGGCAGAAATACCAGCCTTTGGCTTTAAATTGCAGTGTGCATTTTTTTCAGTGACTAAGCACTTCAGCTGTGTTGCTTTTCTAGAGAAGTAAACATACTGCCATTGGAACCACCCATTTTTCTTGTCTTTTCAGGATAAATGCAGAGCTTAGTCAAGCCAGCAGCATTCAAGTGTGTTTTCTAGAGATTTTCGTCTCATTAAAAAGATGTGGCAACATTTTAAATATAGGGTGAACTGCACCATGAGGGGCTTGGTTGTTGCTCATGAAGAGGTCATCAGACTTGGGGAGGGACAGAGAAAAGTGTCCCTTAATGTTAAAACCAGGACAAATGGGTGAACAGGACACTGACAAGGCAAACGAGTACACAGGACATTCAACTGAACAGGCAACTGATGCCCAAACAGAACAAAAGCTAAGGAGTAATATTTATCGATGTTTATTTGTTCTCCTCTACTGTTCTTTTTATACCTGGAGATTTGTATTCAACATCCAGACTGGGAAGGAGCCACGCAGAGATGTTCTGCCCCAGGGTGCCTCGGACATGGGGGTGAGCAGCATCTTCCCGCCTGCTGCGGAAAGGGAAGTTTGGTGGGGGAATCTCAGTGTGAGAAGAACGTGTTTGTGGCCATGGAGGCAGCACCAAGGCACCAGGAGCTCCGCTGCTCCCTCCGGAGCAAAGCTCTGCTTGCGATGTGCGCGGCTGCAGCCCGGCTTTCCAGGAGATGGCACTGCGCGCCGGGATCCCGAGCTGTGGCACTGCGCGCCGGGATCCCGAGCTGTGGCACTGCGCCGTCCCGGGAAACACTCCTGTCCTCCAGGATCCCGTTTGCGCCCTTCACTGGCGAATTTTTGCAGGGCTGAGAGCCTGGACAGGGAGAAATTCGAAGGGCAGAGCGCAGCAGTGAGATATCCCTAGAAAAGCCATGATGCCTGGGGATTCAGAGCAGGTCCCTCTGCTTCCCACAGACATGGCAGAGGATACTGAGATGTCTGGCACTGCCGAACCGAATGGGCAAGCATAAGATTAAAAAAAACACATCATTCCCTCATTATAAGCAAAGGGACGGGGTTTAGGGTTTTTTAGAAGGCCACACATATGTCAGTATCCCAAAGTACAGTACACTGCCATTACCACATGGCAGTTCTGGGAGCAGATCCCCTCCAAGGGACAGAATGGTATCATCTGCACACTCACACAAATACTCTCTACTTCCTCCAGCATGTTTTTAAAGTTTGTCAAGCCTGCTTTGGCAAAGCACCCTTCTGGGAATCTTTTGTGGGTTTCTCCTGTTGTCATGTGAGAGGTTGTTGCCAGCAAGTACTGTCAGCAGAAGGATGGTCAGGTTAATGTGAAAATTGAAGCATTTAAGATTCTTTCAGGCACCTGAAAGGACCTGATAAGAAGCTTCATGAGACTGAGGAGCACGGCTTCCAACCCATGTTTTGAGTGCCAGAATGAAGTCGGTATCACCTGCAAATGGGGCTCAGGAGACCTTGGATCCCAAATGTGCAGGTGATTAACCCAAGGCAGAACCCAGCGCCAGCAGGGACAGTTTCTTTCACCTCTGCCACCTGGGATCCCAAATTAGAGGTTACTGTGTCAAGGGGGAACCACAGACTTCGTGCGCGCCGGGATCCATTTGGGGTAACAGCAGCATTTGGGGGGTTGCAGTCAGTGGGACAGACCACAGCCACAGCAGCACAACACTGAAGGGATGGAAGCTGGGATACAGACCCAGGATAAGGCTCAATAAACACAACAAGCCTTGAGGCAGAGCAGGTCCCAAGTCTGCAAGATTTTGAAGGGGCAAACAAGATCCAGTTCCACCCACAGACCTCACAGAATGAAGCATAGAGTCCTGCTGCACATTCCCAGGACACACTGAAGCAGACAGCAAAACCAGTAAACAAAAAAACAAAAAAAAGCCAGGCAGCTGGATTTTCAGGTCTAACCACATATTTGGGGAAAGGAATCCACCAACTCCACATTCCTGGGCTCTCTTTGTCTTTAACAGGATTCCCAGTGCTGGCAGGCCAGAAACCCACTGTGCAGGTGTGTCCTTTGCACATCCAACAGGAAACCCAGGCTGGCACAGAAAGTGAAGCAGTTCCTGGCCTTTATGATGATGAGTTCAGTTGAATATGGAACAAGTGAAAAACACAAGCAGGTCAAAGTGCAGCTTGCAGCCTGTTATTAAGCTGAGAAGATGCAGGTTTGGAATAACTCCACACCATGGGATAATCCTATGCAATGGGGACAGGTACCCATTCTCCTCACAGGGTTTCCAGCTGTCTGCATGCTACAGCTTACCCTGCTGTGGTGTCTGCATCCCCTGCTCCATTTTGGGAGCTCCCCAGCCTGGACCTGCCCCCAGTTCTGGAGGAGGCACCCAACCACTTAAGCTCCCACTCACAGCTCCTGGAGCAGGGCATTGCATCCCACTCACAGCTCCAAGAATGCATTTACAGCATAAAGTGTCGTGTGATAATCTCTTTTTTTTTTTTTTTTGGATGATGAGGCTGAAAGCTCATTAAGGCCATTACAGCAGAGGTGGCAGGCATAACAGAGGAGACCCATTACTTGTGTTTATGCTATTACAGCAACGTGTGTAATTTAGTTTTAAAACTTTAATCATTTGGCTGCCAGGACAAATGAATTAGCGTGATGATGCTTTCCAGAGGAAGATGCTGATTATGTAGTTTGCAGGGCTTGTGCATCTGGGATTCCCCTGGGATAAGAGATAGGATTTGAAGGCTCACCAAATGCATTACAGGATCTACCTCACTTCACCTCACTGAGTTCTGTCCCTCCTGCATTTATCTCGCCTTGTTTCTCCACTGCTGCTTTATCTCTGTCCTCAAAGCAGAGGGGAGGCAAGACAAGGCACCTCTGTTGGTGCTCACTCACAGAGCACAGCAGTCCCAGCCCTGCCAGCTGGGCACACCTCTCCAGGACAGCAGAGGTGAGGCCCACACTTAACTGCAGAGCACAGACTGATAAAAATATCTCAGACTGATAAGACAATGCCCTGAGCCAGCAAAAGTTGAGGAAGTGGTGGCGGCACCGGGGAGCGGCCTCAGGAAAGGCTTAGGTCAGGAGGAGCACAGGGCAGGGATGTGGCTGAGGGTCATGGAGCAGAGGTGAGGTGGGCACGGCCACAGAGGAGAAATCCATAGGGTGTGAGTCTGGGATGAGCAGAATCCATGTGTATCAAAGCACCCTGGTCACACACACATGGCCCCATGGGCAACAGATTGCACCTGGAGCAGAAAATAATATAAAGCCACAGGGATGGCAGATGGATGAAGATACCCTACACCCACATTCCCTCTGTGGGAGGCTCAGACTAACCCATCCCCTCTGCAAACAGGAGTGCTGTCCCTTTAAAACATGTGAATTTCTCCAGAAACAATTATGCAGCATAAACACGGCAAAATCAACAGGGTGAATTTTGAACTAATAAAGATTTAATCTCTCAGTCATGAGACTGCATTTGTTAGGAAAATACACATATGCCTGAGAATGCAGCTATGGTTGCTATACTACACACTGCTCAGTGGCTTGCTGGGCATTTTTCCAAATCCATTTATTTTTAACATCAGTCACATTATTCAATTAATTATAAAAACACTGAGGTTTTCAAGAGATGTTTCTGATAAAACTGCAAAGTAAATATGCGTGAGAACAGCAAGGATTAAAGTCTCTGTAAACTTTAGCATTTGAGGCTGTTGCTATAAACAAGAGAAGTCCTCCAGAAGGTTATTTACCAGAGTGAATCATAGCAGATAACAGAGTCTCCTCCCACACCACACACAGGGATCGTTTGTCCTTTACCTAGGGATGGAAGCAGAGCATCCACGTTTGTCAGCCGTGTGCTGGGGCATGGGAGGTGTGAGAACTGGGCTGGATTCTTCAGATGCCTCTGGTATTTCAACATCGTAGCTTGGTAAGTATCAAGTATTTAGCAGGCTCAGCTCTTTCCCAGTAAGCTGAAAACAGAAATAAAAAACATCCCAGCCCATCTCCAGCAATGCCTCAAAGCCTTGAAAAAGCCAGATAGGAATTGATGGAAGGATTCAAGGCTCACCTGTAACAGCAGCCTGTAAATCCTGCTGTTTCCTGGTAACTCCTGGTGTGTCCTGTGATGGTTTCACTGTACCAATACAAAATGTTTTCCCAGTCTAAAGTCTGTGCAAGCTTAACCTGGTAAGCAAGAACCATAACAATGGATTTGGCTTGATCCAATTTTTTCACTTTTATCCAAGGACATTTCTGTGTACTTTTTTCTAGCAGACCTTTTTTTTTTTTTTTTCCTACAAGGCTCACATTGTTGTGGAATTACTTGATAGCTCTAATATTGTCTGCATAGATGGCAGATTACAGGCAAGGAGTCTGGGCATCAAAGCCTGGCAGAGAGCAAGGACTCCCAGGCTTTCATCCAAGTTTTGCATATCAGCCTTGGGAACAGTTCCTCCCATATGAGCCTCAACTTCTCAGCCACAGAGGCGCTTGGGCAAACGCCTAAATTTAAAATCTAGGCAAATCACGTTGATGATTGCAGGCTCCTTCAGGACAAGGAGAGACATTTTGTTCTGCTTGCCCTTAAACGACGGAATCCAGCCTAACCAGGGATCCCAGCCGCAGCGCTGGACACAGCAGCAGCACATAATGACAGGGAGCCATTCTGATGATGGGATGTGCCCAGCTGGTTGCCACATCTCACATGGGGAGGGTGAGATTCCAGCTCCAGGCCCTGCCTTGTGCTGCTCCCCAGGGCTCTGTGGTACCAGGGCCTCCCTCCTGCGCCCAGCCCAGGCACTGCTGGCCTGACCCACAGCCACTCTGTGGTACCCTGAGGGGACAGGATGGCCACACCGCTGAGGGGCTGAGGGATCGTGTGTCTGCAGCCCATGGGACACGCTGGTGAGAGGGATGTCACCAGGAGCTGCTCAGGCACAGGGACAAGCCAGGGGAAGGGTTCCTGGCTGTCAGGAAGGTGCAGAGGTGACAGCCATCACCAAACCACAGAATGGGTCAGGTTAGAAGGGATCACAGTGGGTCATCTGGTCCCATCTTCCTGCTCAAGCAGGGTCATCCCAGAGCACATGGCACAGGATTGTGTCCAGTTCTGGAATATCCCCAGTGAAGGAGACTCTGCAACCACTCTCGGCCAGTGAGCCATCCCTGCACAGGAAAGAATTTCTTCCTTACGTCTAGGCAAAACTTCCTGGGCATCGCTCTCCTCCTGTTGCCTGCTGTCCTTATGGTTGACACCACTGAGCTGAGCCTGGCTTCATCCTCTTGGCACTTCACTTTAGGTATTTATACACATTAATGAGGTCCCCTCCCAGTTGTCTCTTCTCGAGGCTAAACAGGCCCACCTTCCCCAGCCCTTCCTCATAGCAAAGATGTTCCAATTCCCCAGTCACCCTCACTGTCCTCCGCCGGACCCACTCCCAGGAGCTCCATATGTCTCATGTCAGAGATGACTCTACCATCGCCTCGGCCCAGACAGGGACACTCCGACCAGAAGCTCCTGCCATCCCCTCAGCTCCTGTGCCAGCTGGGGGCTCTCAGCCTGCAGAGGGGCGCCAAGACATCACGAGGGGCGGAAAGCGCAGCTCCAACTCCCGCTGAGGGGACGCGGCGGACCCCGCTTCCCGCCCACCCCCTCAGGCAGGGGGCGGGACCTCCCCAAACCGACAGCCCTCTCCTCCAATCCTCGCTCTCTTATCCCCGCCCCGTGCCGAAACAACCAATCACAACCTCGCAATGTTCAGCCCTCCTCCTTGCTGCTGTCCAATCGGGCGGCGCCGCTGGCGTTCGCTCGTCTCGGGGGGGAGGGCGGAGGTTACGCGCTGTCGGTATTCCCGAAGCGCGGCGGCGCCGCTCTCCCTGCGCGCTGCCCGCGCACCGCCTGCGCTGTCGGCGTAGCGGCCGCAGTTGGCGTAGCGCGGGCAGAGGCGGCCGTGTCGGGGAGCGGCGGCCGCCGTGCGAGGAGCGGGCTGCAGGAGCGGGCAGGGCCGGGCAGGCACCGGGCCGGGACCGCGCCGCAGGTCAGTGGAGGACGCTGGGAAGTGGGCTGAGACCTTCCGTAAGGCAGCTGGTGATGGGGGGCCGGGAGAGGGGTAAGATCGGGCTGCAGCTCGGTGCGCGGGCTGGGAGGGTGCTGAGCCCGGGCTGCAGCTCGATGGACGGGCTGTGCGGCTGGAGCTGCGCTGCGACCCGAGCATGGCTCGGTGCCTGGCCCCTGGGGCCGGGCTGCAGGGCAGTCGGGGGTTCAGAGGGCCAAGAGATGGGCTAAGATCTGGGCACAGCTCAGTGCATGGCTTGGATAGAGAGCTGGGACCTGGGCACAGCTCAGTGCACGGCTTGGATAGAGAGCTGGGACCTGGGCACGTCTCGGACACCGAGCCGAGACCTGGGAACAGCTCA